>CAJHNH020003469.1:0-257500 GCA_905116865.2 Candidula unifasciata | reverse complement strand
CGTCCTTACAACTGTTAGAGCTAGGAAAAGTCATTAGCCTACTAGACAGTGGTAATATTCTTTGCTTTCTGTTTGAGCCCTGGAAATACACAAAAGACAAGTACATGTTTTGTTTTGTGTCTCATTGTTCTATTGCCATTGAATTATTTTATCTTTCAGTTCACAAGCTATTCCAAGAAGCGCTGCAGAAGACGGAATTTCCCCAGGACTTCCCGCACGTGAGTTGTCGCCTTCTGGTTTTGTTATTTAAGTTAGGTAGGCCTATATTTTAGTCCTGGGCTAGCTTAGGCATGTTTTGATCTAAATATATTGCACTGACTTACTAATGTTCAATGTGGGCAGTTTCAAATCAAGATTGCATTTGTTTTTGTTTGCTTTTTATTGTTGTTGTTATTGTTGTTGTTTTTGTTGTAATTAACCAGGGTTTTTGTGTCGATCAAAACTGGCCTAATCTACACACCTCATCTCATCCACACACCTCATCTCATCCACACACCTCATCTCATCCACACACCTCATCTCATCCACACACCTCATCTCATTCACACACCTCATCTCATCCACACACCTCATCTCATCCACACACCTCTCCTCATCCACACATTTCACCACACCCGTCATCTCATCCACACACATTTCATCACCACCTCAATCCACACACCTCATCACACACCTCATCTCATTCACACACCTCATCTCATCCACACACCTCTCCTCATCCACACATTTCATCCCGTTCACACACCTCATCTCATCCACACACCTCTCCTCATCCACACATTTCATCCCGTTCACACACCTTATTATCCATATGCCTAATCTAATCCGCACATCTCACTTATCCACATACCTCATTTATCCACACACATCATCTCATCCACACACCTCACTTAATCCACACACCTCCCCTCCACAGCTAGACAATCACGCCAGTCTTGTCCATGTTATTCTGTACGACGTCCAAAGTCGAAAGTTTCAGAAGCGCACGCCATTTGTTGGGGAAGAACTCCAGCAGATCTGCAACGAGATTGAAGAGGCTCTGCTTACCAGAAGGACCCGACTGCAATCATTTTTCGCCAAGATAAGAATCAAACATAACGCGGCATCCATACAGGACCTGCTGCCTGCTGCCGTCAGGAACTTGAACCGGACAAAGTCCCAGATTGCTGTATACATGTGGGTTAACCAGCTGAGAACAACGTAAGTGCATGTAAGTGAGTGATGTGTGGTTCTTGTATAACTTCTGTCAATCAATTGATTCGGTTCTATCTCCAGAATGAATTTTGACTGCACTAGATCTATGATAAGTTCTGTCTTTCCTAATTATTGTAAACTCTCCGAGACATGTTTGTTTATCTCTTGATTTTATCTTACCATTGATATCGCTGTTTACCACTTACGCAGTTGTTTTTCTACTGTTCCTTCCAGTGTGGTTTGTTAATGTTGAGCTGACTTAAAGGGTTGACATCAAAACATTCGGGCTATTCCCGTAAGCGCTGCGACTCCTCTCTTCCACAGATTGTGCGAAGTTACAGTTTTAATAGCACAAGTCTGATTGTGCGTCCGTCTTGCCTCTCCTCTGAGTGCTGAGTGATTCTTCTTGTTCTGGTTCTTATTCTTATTGTTCTTCTTTGTCTCCTTCTGTTTCTTCTCCCTCTTCTGTTTCTTCTTATTATTTTTCTTCTTGTTCTTCTTCTTATTATTATTATCTTTTCCTCTTCTTCTTTTTCGTGCTCACCAGCTACAAGTTTCACAGTCATTAAAGATTGTAAGATGAGAGAATCGACTTCATTGACAATGGTTTTATCTAGTATGGTCTGGTCTCTCTCTCTCTCTCTCGTTTTCTCTCTCTTTCTCGCTTTCTCTCTCTCTCTCTCTCTCTCTCTCTCTCTCTCTCTCTCTCTCTCTCTCTCTCTCTCTCTCTCTCTCTCTCTCTCTCTCGTTTTCACTTTCTATTTCTCGCTTTCTCTCTTTCTCTCTCCGCAGAAGAGCTAGCCGCCGGCCGAGAGCCTAGAAGAAAGCGTTTTATTTATTGAAGAAAGCCCGAACTACATATAGCTCTAGGGACGATGCCCAGAGATCTTCATTGACGATTCACTTGTGGCCGAACAAAGCTAGCCATGAAACGAACTTATGCTTTCAAAGAACGAGGCAAACGCCTTGACCACAAACCCTCAGAGAGAAAGGCAAACGGCTTGACCACAAACCCTCAGAGAGAACGAGGCAAACGGCTTGACCACAAACCCTCAGAGAGAAAGGCAAACGCCTTGACCATTTAGCCATGGACTACTTACCCCACCGACCCCCCACACCCATTACCACCCCCCCCCCCCCCCCCCAGCGCATTATCCCTACGGATTAGATGACAGACTGTTTGCCGGTGTCTGCTCTAGATCAGGTTCCTCAAGTCGAAGGTCTGAGCTGACCGACATGCAGGGATTAACTTGGTGTCGAATGTGTTTTGTGTATGTCTTTATTAATAATTACTTGCCTCAGATGTAACTGTTGTTTTCAAGCATGGAAGTTGTCCTGGAAGAGCTGGAAGCTGATGGCTTCACCAAACTTGTCATGGGAGAAGATGTCACTGGACAAACTGGCAAAGTGTTTATGGCCGACTCGCACTGCTCCGACCTGCTGGTCTTCCCGCCAAACTTGGCTACTTTTCTCAAGAACACTAGATGGGTGAAACTGGGACAGTTGGTAGAACAGGTCGGTTGGTACTTCACACCTTTCGTTTTGTTGGTGTTTTATCACATATATCCATGAACTGGAGTCTGGCTTTTTTAGAAATCACATTGGCTTTCAGGTCGACCTAGCCTTAAATGGGTATCAGGTAAAGTCCTGGGAAGTAGAGGTTAAACACACCAGCCTCTGAATGCCGATTGTTCTCTAAAATATCGGTCATGCCTAGTATGTCTGAAGGGGTGAAAAAGATGCCCTTTACTTTACTTGATGTGACGTGACGGGTGGTTTAAATGTTTATGTTGTTGAGTAGGGATCTTCCTTTCAACACATTCTCTCCACTAGATAAACCGAACTAAAATCTGAGCTATGTTGCTCTCAGACAAAGTCCTGGATATCCAAGAAAACAGCCATATTGGCTCGTTAAGTATATTAACATTAGCTGAACTTGGTACCCACAAGAGAAAGCAAGGAATTTTAGATGTCTATCATACTAGATGAATTATTAGACAGGGCAAGTGATTCCTTCGTCATCTACCTTCTCCCGGTGTTATTATTAATAATTAAAGAATTATTATCATATTATTTGAGCCCCCACCAAATGTACTTCTATCTATCAGTTTAGAAAACAGGTAAGATTGAATACACTTGGAATTTAACAAACGATGTAGTATAAAACTTGACATACAGCTTTATTTTCTAACAATCAGTTAATTGACATACCCAGTTTGTTGTGTTTACACAAACAGTGACTAGCTAAAGTTATGATAGTAATGGGTTGTTTCAGCGCGAGAACAGCACCTGGGATTAGAGTGGTGTGATGAAGGTGATAAAGTATGAACAATTTATGAACATAACTTTCATAGAACCTCTGACAGCCGTGAGCACTGTCAAGCTCTTCCTCCTCTTCCAGCTTCTTCCCTGCTTGTTTCTCCTCCTCGCCCCCCACCTCGTTCTCCACCTCGTTCTCCACCTCGTTCTCCACCTCGTTCTCCACCTCGTTCCCAGCTGGCCGAGTCTAACACAATGTAGTCTCTTTCATGGACTGATCGTCACATGGGCGCTAGGAACTTTCCAGCAAATGCCGAACACGACTCAACCAGGGAGAAAATACTTTTCAACGGTAGGTCTGAGTCTGTGGCCTGCTGGCGGCACTATGAGGTAAATCTACGATGCCTGCAGTATAAGTATTAATCTATTGTCCAAGTTAAACTCCTCCCTTTCCTTAGTTTTTACCCAACCCTCAAGATGATGGCTTAAGCACCGCCCCTGAGGTAACTATCAGATCACTTGGCTAACCAGTGACCTGTCACTCACAGTGAACGGCCTACAGTACGAACTTGACCAAGATAAACCCTTCCTAATTGCCAAACACCTGTTCTCTCCAGAATTACACTGACGTGTTAAACTCCGACCTCCCGGCTCCACCATGTCTAGCGTCTACTCAATTTCCCTGTTCAAAAGGGCCCCGCTCAGTCTCTACAGTCTGGTCAGGAGATAGCATTCTGACACTGGCGTGAGAATCCAACCTCACATCCCTAGTCTGAACCAGCGGGCTGTATTACGTAGTGTTAGGTAATTTTAAACAAAGCGCAGTGGCTTTGTCTGGGAGAAGGACTGGTAACATTTAAATCAATTTGGTTTAAAGTAATATTAGGGTAAAGGGCAGAGTAAATATAATCCTCTCTCTTTAGAACCAGAAGAACTTATTACAAGTACTAACTTCTGGAATCACTGAGATCGTCTCGTGACACTTGATCTACCCAGGAACAGGATAGTATCGCTACAGTGGTACTATTTCTAAATTGTGAAAGATACCCTCACACAGAATCATATCGCTGTCAGGCATGGTTGTAATCTACACACTTTTAATTATTCATAAATGAGACCCCCCATTGTCTTCTATGTGAGAAAAGTCGTCTCTTATGTATTTCTATCCATGCATTCAATGGCCTTTTACAAATAAATAATACTGAACTTGTAATTCATAGCCATGAAAACCCTAATCCAGCTATGATTTGATCATATGACCCAGGTGTTTATGAATAATTCTTCGTGTTCTCACAGGACAAGTCCAGCTGTATGGCAGCACAGTCTGTTCAGTATCTCCTGGGCACCGACAAGGATGTCATCCACGTCAATGTTGGCTCAGGACTGACCACTGCCCACCTGGTCAGTCTACTTCACAAAAAGTCTCCACAAAGTCGTATATGGGGTTTCGGAATAGATTCGCCCAGTAAGGGCCGCAAGACCATGAAGAATATCGATTTTCTCGGTGCTACCAAAAGTATCCTTGCTCATAAACAACGATAATAGACTTGCTTTTAAACCCTTTCTCTGTTAACTTGTTTGTTTTATTCCCAGTCTTATGAAACTCCTCTTATCTTCTGTAATATTCTGATTTTGTTTATTTCCGTCTGTTTCCTTATATTGCGTCTACACTGCTATTTGAATATGCGTACAGTTGCAGTTCTTAAAGCAGAGCATTGTTATGAAAACCTTGACGTTATAAAAACAGACACCAAATTTCTGTTGGATGACTTTCTGAGCGTGGAGCCGGAGGAGCCGAAGCTGAGATACGTGAAGGTGATTCTCATTACGACCAACTGCAGCAAGTCGGCCATTACCAACCCTGTCCAGTTCCTTATTACTGAAGGAGAAGGTATGCGCCATAGAATGAGGGTAGTTCTTGAGGCGACAGGATGTTGGCAACTAATCTATATTAGTGGCCCGGTGGCTAAAAGCCTGGCAGTCGGTCAGCTACGACTGACTTGAAGCTTGTAGATAGTTGGTCTGTCCACGTATTTTAAAGACCAAAAGGCACCGTATGGGTGATACGGTCAGTTTACTTCCCTTACAGTCTCCTGGTACCGACTTGAGGCTAGACTGGCCTAGAAGACCAGATGATTTTTTTTTTAAATCTATATTTTTCTAGAATGGGACTTCACCTAAGCAATGGTGTCTTAGTGTGATGGTATTACTTTCGTGGACATAGCCAAAGACAAAACCCGATTTGATTTGATTTGATTCAAGAACCGACATTACTGCACCCGGGGGCATTCCCATAAGCGCTCCGTCTCCATCTTCAGCAGCCAGCGAAGAGTTCTGATACTTATGGTGCCAGTAGCTTTCTGATTAAATGTCCGTCTTGCCTTTCCTCTGAGCCTTGAGCTTCTGCCAGAACCTCTCGTCACCCCCAACTGCATCAATCTCACCAAACTGTGGTGATCCATCTGCTCCTCCGCATTGTACACGCTCTCCCACAAGGCACTAACCACATCTGCCCTATCATGTAGTAGTATTCCACCAAGTTGTGCAGAGCCAGCCAGTCTGTCCGCCTGTTCATTTCCCAACACACCGGCGTGACTCGGTGAAAAAATCCAGACAATACTCCTCTCTCGTGTCCTCCGCAGTGAAGCATGCCACTCTGCACGAAGCATACCTGTTCTGATCTTCCTCAGCATGCTTTCTGAATCAGTTACAATTACAATGTGTGTGTGTGTGTGTTGTGTTCTCTAGCCAGCGGAAAGCTGCAGTGACCGCCTCCACCTCCATTCTTAAGCTGGATGTTGTGGTATCATATGCTAGGCTCTGCTGCACCAAACGTCGACCATTAACTTTTGCTAAAAAGCCCCAAGCTCTTCTTTTGCCTCTTGACACTGAACCGTCTGTGTAAATGATCAAATCTTCTGAGCGAGCATTATCTTGAATTAATTGTTGAATTTCCACCTCTGTGGCACCTGCTGGCCAGTCTCTGCATTCCCGGCTCAGCGTGATTATGACTCTACACAAGTCTGACTGCTCAGGTGGCACTTTGACCCACTCCTCTCCTCGCCTAATGTTCTCAAGGATGCAAACCTGTCTGATGGTGTCTTTTGCCTGAGCCATCCATGACCTCCCTCTTATCAGCCGCTGACCCTTAACTGCACCCAGAATTTCACGCAGAGGGTGGTTTGTGTCTGCAGCTACCCTGAGATATGACTTCGCCTGCATCACATTGTGCCTACCTGCAACCGTCGGCAAACCAAGGATGTATCGCATACACACCACTGGGGTGTCTCTGGTGCAACCCAGAATGACCCGCATAGCCGCGTTCTGTAGACAAAACCCGATATGAATGTCCAGTAAATTTACTGGTGTTTTTTGTATTCCTTGCGGAATTTCTCAGATCTCTAGACGTCTATTCGTCGTTACTGTGTCAGAAAGAAATATATAACGTCTTTCCAAGCCGTCTTGGCCAACATCGTTGCATCTTGTGAGTGGTGTGTGTGTGTGTGTGTGTGTGTGTGTGTGTGTGTGTGTGGTGTGTGCTTTTCCAGGCACGTCTTTCTTTCTTCCACTAGGTTTCCTGGTGATACGGTGCGTTCTGTTGACCGATTTATAATATGACATCTTTGATATTTGTGTAGGTACAATAGCCTAATGTCGAGTGCCGTTATCAACTTTTATTGGGCAATCGGCCAGTAGAAAGCCGAATCAACCGAGAACGAAGTCTTTAGATATGACAAGAAAAAGAATTCATAATAAAGGGGACAGGTTGGTTGCTAGAAGTTCATAGTTGGTCGAGGTTTGAACCTCACTGCAGAAGGGTTGCCACATAACTGGTTCTAGCGCAGTGGGGATCACACAAAATGCCCTTCACTGCCCCTTTTGAACACTAGTGAAAAATATTTCCTTCCCAGCGACAGCTTGAAGCTCGCACACCTAAAGAAAATGCACAAGGCATTTGTCAGACGTGCCAACACTAACAGTATCGCCAGAATTACAGCCCACTGTTGGTGCAAGCAGTTTCTTTAAGTATAACGTGATACGGAGAAGTTGCAATGAGTCTGAATCACCGACTGGCCTACTTTCACCTAGGAAACAATCTGAATCACCGACTGGCCTACTTTCACCTAGGAAACAATCCCAATCACCGACTGACCTACTTTCACCTAGGAAACAGTCTGAATCACCGACTGGCCTACTTTCACCTAGGAAACAGTCTGAATCACCGACTGGCCTACTTTCACCTAGGAAACAATCCCAATCACCGAAGTGCACCTAGGAAACAAGTCTGAATCACCGACTGACCTACTTTCGCCTAGGAAACAATAATGTAATGTCAGAACTATGTATGTCTTGGAAGGACAGCGCGGGTGCTATGAGAGAGGCAAAATAAGTAATATGTGAATGGCATGATAAGGACCTTCGGTGATGGCACACGATAGGCCTGCTTGATGTACAGTTGTGGAAGGACCAATTCCAATTAAAGACACGGAGGAAGATGACTTGTCCGACTACAAAAGTTTGCTTCAAAGTGCTGAAAGTTATCTTAGCCATTTTAACTCTCATCTATTTTTTAATCTCATCCCCACACCTGCCATCATTTATAACTGTTTTGTATATTGTTTTGCTTCTCTACCTTATCCAGACATAAGGATTCTAGGAGAGTTAGCAAAAGGCACATCATTCGCGAAAAACATCAACAGCCAGGTCTCACGTCACGAGCAATGTCTCCGGCACGCCCTCTCGTGTAAGAACAATTCTTGCCCATTTCTCGTTCTGCAACAAGCTTACTTGTGTTTGTTGGTTTGTTGACTGGCCAGTTGTTTTGTTAATGGCTGGTTTTGGGCGGACTGGCAGGTTTGTTTTGTTATGTGGACGGGTATAAGTTGACGGTCATGGTGTTTTATTAAGCAGACTAGCGAGGAGTTTTGTTGACTGGCCGGTTACTGGTTGAGTGGCTGGGCGTTTTGTTTAATGACTTGTTAGTAGTTGACTGCATGTGTGTTTGTTTTGTTGGACGGCTGGTTAGCAGTTGGGTTATATGTTCGTTTCTTTGGTGGTCTGTTAGCTGGTTTCTGGTTATTCTTTTTGTTGTTGGTGGTGATAGTGGTATTGAGTGGTTTGGTAGGTGTGTTGATTTTTTAGTCAGTTTATTGGTTGATCCATTTGTTGTTGGTTGACTGTTGTACCAGTTAACACTGGATCCGTTTTTTTTTTTTTTTCCTAAATTTAATTCTGAACTCTAATGCAGGGGTTTGAGTCCGCAAATGAACGCGTAGCTTTCAGATCTAAGGTGATATAGGGACTTTGCTCCCAGTGAGGTATTTATTGGGCTCTTGTTGAAAAGTAGCTTTCCTCCCACTGAAGCCCATCGGGCTTGTGTTATGAAATCAGGGAGAAGTAAAAATAAAATCAGCATTTTACCATCATAGTTGTAAATATACTTGAAGGGTTTACCCCGGCCATGATTTTACACTACGCATATAGACTCATTTGGATTATTCGTTTGTGGGTCAGGATTTTTTTTTTTGCATTTTATTATTATCGGGTTCCCAAACAATAGGCAAGACTATGGCAGAGCATTTCCTCAACTTTCAGTTCCACGAGTTCAAGCAATCGTCTATGCCACGAGATCCTGCTGTCCAGTGGAAAATGAGTCGCTGGTGACGAAAGCCGTAGAGTTCGCCCACGTGACGAGAGCCACTAAAGGGATTCCTTTTCGGGTAGATAAAAAGTGTTTGTATGCGACTTGTCTGTCCTTGTGTCAGTCTGAGACCATCTAGTTATCTCGTATTTTGTGCAGACTTTGCGCTGCTTATGCTCACCCCCTCTTAATCTTCCTAAAATGTCCTTAACCAACCAAAGTCTGCCGATATTTTCCCTACGCTGGCGGCTCACTCCACGCCCCTTAGGTTCCATTGTTCCCCATCTTTATTCTCTGCTGTAAATGCTTGTCTCCTTCTATGTATTTCCTTTGTCCTGTGCCTTACATAGAAATGACTTCCAAGCTATGCTGTCAAGAGCAATTTGTTTTTGTGAGTTCTATCTAGAGCAAATCTCCAAACATCAGCTGTTTTCCTTATGTTTCAGCTCCCAGTGGAGCATAGGTCGTTGTCTATTCTACTTGTGAACTTGCATCTGACTGGCTGAATTTTGCAGCTAATTTTTTTTTTTATTTTCACTGAATAAGATAACTCATTAGTGGGTTCTGGCGACATGAATGATGGGTAACAGTGTTTGTATTCTCTGCTCTGTTTACGAGCTCCGGTCACGCGGATACCTGCTGTGCTCAGCCTTCCATATATATATATATATATATATATATATATAAATATATATATATATATATATATATATATATATATATATATATATATGTGTGTGTGTGTGTGTGTGTGTGTATCACTAGGGGAAGACTGTGCATCAAATGGATAGATTCAGTGGTATACTTCACTGCCTAAACACCGCCCATACCAATAGTTGCAGATAAGGGACATTAACTCCAGCATAGTCTTCTCTGTAAACGAGGCACTGCAGGCCACATAATTATGAAGGACAGAAAAACATACATATCGACAGACAGACGGATAGTGCAACTCTGCACTTATTTGTATAACGTCCCTGTATTTATATTGTATGACGTTCCTGTGCAGTCATTTATTGTACACCCCATTGTCCTTCATCTCGTCTTCATCATCACTTTTCGTCTACAGACTACACCTTTAGTATTCAGTCATCCAATTGTGGGATGCAATTTTTTGTTATTTTGAAGCCCCACGCTGGCTCTTGCCACAATATAGCCCGGTCATAAATATGGTCTAATGGCTGAACGGGACCTCTCCACGGGTGGTTCTCATCCGCATGGTGGCACTTTGTGTCATCGGGTGTTTATCGCTTGTGTGATGCCTTAGTGGGGTAAAATTTACTACTACTTCAACAGCTATAAGTCGTGGAATTATTTACTTCAATGGCAAATGGTTCTGAAAGTATTTAACTTCACTGAATACACAGTGGATAAAATAAATATGCATGTTAAACGTAGATATAGAAAGTCATTCAGTCAGTCAGGCGTAAGTCATCACCTATTAATTCAATTGACCGTCCTTTTTAGGATAAAATTTTTCGTTATTTGAAGCCCCACCCTGGCTCTTGCCGGTGGCCGCAATATAGCCAGGGCATAAATATGGCCTAATGGCTGAACGCGGGGCCCTAAATATAGCTAGGCCACAATTGTGGCCATAACGGCTAAAAGGAGTTTCTGGGACCTCTCCTCTGGTGATCCTCATCCACAGGGTGGCACTTTGTGTCACCGGGTGTTTATCGCTTGTGTGATGTCCTGGTGGGGTACACAAAGCAAACAAGCAACAACAACAAAAAGTCACAGAAATCTCAAATATACTCAGTTATTACTAGTCATCTTTTGCCGCCAGCAACGTGTTGCTGCCCTGGGCACCTGTCTAAATACCACCTGTCTGTCTGTCTGTCTGTGTGTCTGTCTATATCGTCTAGGTCACGCCTCCAGTGTTGCCGTTCACTTTCGAGGAAATAGACTCCGGCCGAAACGGAATTGATGACCGCTATATCCGGTTCTACCCATCTGACAAATCCAATGGCTGTTTCATCGCCGTCATCTCCAGAGAAGTAAGATCGGTTTGTTGTTGTTTTACCGTTATTGTTGTTATTGGTAGCATTTCCTGAATATTTTCATTTATGTAATTGTTGCGGTGTTATTAATCCTTTGTTGTCGTCTTTTTATAACCGTTAGTTAGTTCTAGGCAGACAACAGCAGGCAGTTGTTGGTCTTTACCCATCAAAGCATTTCCTGACATTCATTTGTATGCTAAGCTGACCAGAATTCCACAACACTTGCTAAAAATCATCACGTTAGGGTACCGAGTTGCCAGGTACCGAGTTGCCGGGTACCGAGTTGTCGGATACCGAGTTGCCGGGTACCGAGTTGCCGGGTATCGAGTTGCCAGGTACCGAGTTGCCGGATACCGAGTTGCCGGGTGCCGAGTTTCCGGGTACCGAGTTGCCGGGTACCGAATTGCCGGATACCGAGTTGCCTGATACCAAGTTGGCGGGTACCAAGTTGGCGGATACCGAGTTGCCGGGTACCGAGTTGCCAGATACCGAGTTGCCGGATATCGAGTTGCCTGATACCGAGTTGGCGGGTACCAAGTTGGCGGATACCGAGTTGCCGGGTGCTGATTTGCCAGATACCGAGTTGCCGGATATCGAGTTGCCGGGAACCGAGTTGGCGGGTACCGAATGGCGGGTACCGAGTTGCCGGATACCGAGTTGCCGGATACCGAGTTGGCGGGTACCGAGTTGGCGGGTACCGAGTTGGTGGGTGCCGTTGCCGGATACCGAGTTGCCGGATATCGAGTTGCCGGGTACCGAGATGGCGGGTACCGAGCTGGCGGGTACCGAGTTGCCGGGTATCGAGTTGCCGGGTACCGAGTTGCCGGGTACCGAGTCGCCGGGTACCGAATTGTCGGATGCCGAGTTGCGGGTACCGAGTTGCCGGGTGCCGAGTTGCCGGGTACCGAGTTGCCGGGTACCGAGTTGCCGGGTAGCGAGTTGCCGGATACCGAGTTGCCTGATACCGAGTTAGCGGGTACCAAGTTGGCGGATACTGAGTTGCCGGGTACCGAGTTGCCAGATACCGAGTTGCCGGATGTCGAGTTGCCTGATACCAAGTTGGCGGATACCGAGTTGCCGGGTGCCGAGTTGCCAGATACCGAGTTGCCGGATATCGAGTTGGCGGGTACCGAGTTGGTGGGTGCCGTTGCCGGATACCAAGTTGCCGGATATCGAGTTGCCGGGTACCGAGATGGCGGCTACCGAGCTGGCGGGTACCGAGTTGCCGGGTACCGAGTTGCCGGATACCGAGTTGGCGGGTACCGAGTTGGCAGTTACCGAGTTGCCGGACACCGAGTTGCCGGATATCGAGTTGCCGGGTACCGAGTTGCCGGATACCGAGTTGGCGGGTACCGAGTTGGCAGTTACCGAGTTGCTGGATACCGAGTTGCCAGATATCGAGTTGCCGGATATCGAGTTGCCGGGTACCGAGTTGCCGGATACCGAGTTGGCGGGTACCGAGTTGGCGGTTACCGAGTTGCCGGGTACACAGTAGTCAAGTACAAGACTCTTTTATTATCAGGGATGTATTATGATTGAAGCATTTTTTTTGTAGACCAGTCGACACTCGATGGATGATGTGGTCAACATAACGCTGACCTCCTCTACTTTCCAACACTTTACGTTGTGCCCATTTAAAGCTGGATCAACGTCAGCCAAGGTCATAGGGCAAATTTGAACCCAAGACGTTCAGTCCGGCAGGCTAATGACAGTGTTTCCCAATATGGGCGTTACCATCCCTTTGGGGGAGGGGGGCGCTGGTGCGGTCTAAGGGGTGGTGGGGGGGGGGCTGATGCGGTCTAAGTGGGCGGTGGGTGAGGGGGAGTTAGGAAACCACTGATCATGTCATTGTGAAAATAGTAAAGTCAATTGATCAGACATTTCCTTCTTGTTGTCTGCGCTTGTAAATGTTATGAACATAACTACGAAGAAATTGATAATCGAGTGTTCCTTTCTGTCAGCCTGAAGACCACAAAGATGGGTTCAGAAGTATGTTCTCCTTAACGAGTTCCAGGCGACATTTGACTAAAACAAAGTCGACGCCCCTGACTTGCGAAGAGCAGGACACCAAAGACACAGACTCGGCCGGCAAGTTGACGAAGCCGAGCAAAGGTGGGCACCGAAAGTTAAAGGCAGCCATGTCTACGCCGGTAATGAAAGCCGGAATCAGTTCTAAACTTGCCGGACACGGCTCTCCGGTCGCCTTGGGGGCACGGCTCTACCAGGCCGGCCTGGTTCATAAGATGGAACAACGGGCCAAACAAAAGTTCAGCAAACTGGAGCAGTTCACTGCCTTGAAACACCCGCCTCCCTTCAGGTGAGAGGTGCCATGTTACAGTACCATAGTTTTTCTCTTTATGTTTGTCATACATGCCTACGATTTCTTCTTTTTCTTCTTCCTCCTCTTCTTCTTCTTCTTCTTCTTCTTCTTCTTCTTCTTCTTCTTCTTTTTCTTCTTCTTCTTCTTCTTCTTTTTCTTCTTCTTTTCTTCTTCCATTTCTTCTTCTTCATTTTCTTCTCCCCTTCTTTTTCTCTTCTTCCTCTTAATAATTCTTCTTTGTATCCTTTTTCTGCCCCCCCCCCCCTCTTCTTTTTCTTTTAATTCTTTTTCTTCTCCTCCCCTTCTTTCTTATCTCTCCTTTCTCTCCTCCTAACCCTTCTTTTCTTTCTCCTCCTTGTTTGAATACTCTTCTATGCTATAGTGGAGAGTTGTCGACATATTCTGTTGGAGAAGCCGGTTGGCGTGTCTTTGATGGTATGATCCCGAATACCTGGCACTTTAGAGGCGGACAGAAGCAGCTCAGAGGTTGTGGTGACCGCCGCTGACTCTAGCTAGCCTAGTTCGTCTCACATTATTAACTGTTTGGTGGCTGGGGTTGTGTATACAACATGTCTAGTCTGTTCTGCTAACGGTAACAACTGAAAGTAGTCAGATGCACCGGGTACACGTGAGGAATACCTCGACTGTTGAACATCAAAACGAACAGACCGGGTAGATCACTGGCCAGCGAAGATTTCCCGTATAAAAGTTTAATACCCACACACACACACATACACAGACAGACAGACAGACAGACAGACAGACAGACAGACAGACAGACAGACAGACAGACAGACAGACAGACAGACAGACAGACAGACAGACAGACAGACAGACAGACAGACAGACAGACAGACAGACAGACTTGTCTGAATTCGATTGTTTTAAACACATGATTTACTAGGGAAAATACAGTGGTGGTTTTCCCTTGTCTTCCGTCGGTTTGTTTATGGTTTACTCTATTAGCCTTTGTCTACAGAGACATTCCAGGCAATGCTGCAGGAAAGGGGAGGGGAAAGGTTATATAACACCTCTTACTCGCCGATGGCTATGGCGCGGAGTTTTGAGGTATTTTATAGATCTAGCTATCCCACCTTCTAGCTCACCTCCTTTCAATGGTCACCACCTGTTTTAAGGTATTTTATAGATCTTGCTATCCCACCTTTTACATCGCTCCTCTCAATGACCATAGCCTGTTTTAAGGTATTTTATAGATCTTGCTATCCCACCAGCCAGCTCGCCTTATGTCAACGACCATCGCCTGTTTTGGTCCACTGCCGCTTATTCAGTATATTCGCGGCTAACCTCTATATCTAGATGTCCTTCCACCATCCGCCTCACAGTGGACACGTCTAGTAGTAGGACAGGCTCCTATCCCATGGAGCTGTTTATGTCATGTGTAATTCTTGTATAAGCACATTTGGAGGACACGGAGCTGGTGCACAGTGATGGGATTCTCCATATGTTAACTTGGAGAAGAGACTGAAGCAGTTGGGATGCCGACGGAGAATATAAATCCGAACCAAACCAAACTTCACACACCGTATAAAGTAAGGCCAAATGTCTGGATCTATTTGACAGCCCAGTTTTAGGAAGTGAAGCAGCAAACCAACCAATCAGAATACCCAGTGGCAGTGGATAACCACGGTAAGAAACAGTTAATGATTGGTTTCTGAGCTTGTCTGTGTTGGTTTGTGTTACATCCACATTCTTTTTCTTGTATGTGATAGCTCATATGTGTGGTGGGCTCACAGAATTTCGACTACAACCGTTGTCTGCTAATATAATTGTCTGTTAATGTGGTTACAGCTGAACTTCTGATATATGTGTCCTTTTTTCCTGGCTATGACATAGAGAGATCATTGTAGATATTTGAGAAACTGTTTACAGACAGAGTTGAAAAGAAGCAGCTCTTGGGGCAAAGATAGCCTTGGAGAGATAATGTGCAGACAAACCGACAAAACACTGGGAGTAACTTATCACGTGCCAGTTCAAAAGATGTAGGCATTCATGGTCTGCCATCTGATACGATCAAGGTCACGGATCAGGTCTGTGTGCGAGTTCCAGTTTTACTGTGTGGTCAGGTCCATCCTGGTATTTACCCTCGTGTTTGTTTCTTGTTGAATTTCTAACAAATTGCCAGTTAAACTTTCATTAAGTTCATCTTTACTGAATCTCATCTGAAAGATTGGTCAGCGTATGAGCTGTAAAACATGAAGAAATAAACAAACTACTGGAAAAGGTAAACATTGGTGAAAATGATTTACGAATTATAAAGAATATGTATTGGCAGCAAACAGTAGCTATTTGGTTAGTTAGTTAGTTGGGTTATCCTCATTGCACTCCGGACATGTCCATAGGTGCTCAGATCCTCCCCTCAGTATGAACCCCAACGTCCGATGGCTAATAGTACCAGTTCTATGTTGATTAACAAGTCTTCTGGCGTAGCTGGTGTGCGTCTCGTTTTTTGCTGTGCCGATCTTAATTCCCAAGTCTGCCATTCTGGCGAGTGATGTGGATTCACTGCCACCAAAGTCCTCTATTCTTCCCATTTCTCTGAGGGCATTGATAATATCAGCATGATCCATAGGCTGACCGTCGGTAGTGATAGCGGATCCAGCCAACCTGTCAGCTCTTTCATTTCCATCGACGCCTGCGTGTCCCGGAACAAAAATAAAGGTGACTCCGCGAACAGTGGACTTCTGTAATGATTCAAGCCATTGTCTTCGCACTGAACCTGCCTGAACCCTCCGGATCATACTCATTGAATCACTGAGTATACACACGCGGGTGTATTTTTGTGTTTCAAGCCAGGCAAGCGCTTGTGTCACTGCCATCACCTCCATCGTCATGCTGCTGGTTGTCATGGAGAAGGCGCCGTTGGCTTCTTTGACTGTTCTGCCCGCTGAGCGTGCTGTAAATGCCCATGCGCTTCTTCTTTGGCGTATAACGGATCCGTCTGTATAGATTATTGCATCTGCTTCGTCTGAATTTTCACCGATGAGAGCGTTGACCTCTGCATTAACAGCAACAGGATTCTCTTCTCTACATCGCCTGTTGAGTGTGACAATACAGGAAAATGTACAAATAAACGCCTGAGGCACAGGTATCCATTCTGCACCAGGTATGATGTCGGTTAGGCTGCATATTTGCCTAATGACATCTTCTGCCCGACCTAGCCACGATTTCCCCCTCTTCAGTCTGTCGCCCTTTTCACTAAAAAGCGCTTGATGCAGTGGGTGTTTCTTATCAGCGCATATTTTGAGATATGCCCGAGCCCTCCACATCCTGATCCTTTGGTTCATTGTTGGAAAGTCAAGTAGATACCTCATTGCTCCACAGGATGTGTCTCTAGTACATCCCAAAACAGTAGCTATAAGAATTAATAACCCCTTGGGAACATTTCAGAGCATAAAGAGGGCAGTAAGATAAGTATACGCTCTATCGCCTGATTTGTTTGCTTTATACAGCGGATATATAATGAGATTTGTTATGGATATGCCAGATATTGTGGTTGGTGGTCATAACATAAACAACCTGCGTTATGCTGATGACACCGTATTGATAGCTATTCAGTCTGAATAATGGAAAGACAGAAGTAATGGTGATTTCAAAGAAAAAAAAAATAGTGCTTAAATGTATAATAAAAGTCAAAGGCGTTATTTAAAGACAAGCACAGACATTTTAGTATCTAAAAACATGGATAACAGGCTAAAACTGCATTTTACAAAATAAAGAACATTTTGTGTAATAAATCCATGACATTGGAGGTTGGGGACAGATTTCGTGCATGCTATATATAGAACCAGTTTTAAAAGGCCTTGGACAGCTAAGAGCAACCCAGATGTTTTGAAGAAGGCGATTGCTTGAAAACAATATATCACAAACATCAGAAAGAAACAGTCATCATTTTTTGTTTTCATGTTATGAGAAGATGGAAATGGATCGTGTTGTGACCACTGGAAAAAAATCTGTGGAAAGAGAGGCAGAGGAAAACAGCGTGAGATTTTTGACAGTATTTTGTCATGGCATGGAGGGGTGTCAACACACGAACTAATACACGCAGTTGCGGATCACAGATTTTGGAGAGGCGATGACCCTATGACTTTGCCTGGTAGCCATTTAATGCTGGCTAGACCTGGGAGCCAAAGTCGTTTTTTAAATAAAAAAAAAAAAAAAAAGTCCGGTTCCGCCAGGACCTGAACCCGCTACCTTGGGATCGGTAGACGGTATTTTCAGAGAGAATATTTAGTATTCAGATTGTGTAAAGCAAATGTTTCTGTCTCGCAGACTACATGCAGTGTTCTAGCTGCCAGCTCGTTGCATGGCCGCAGTCATCTCAATACACAGTGATAGGATATTGCCAGCCCACTGCCAGATCTGCACGCCTTTCTGGCAAACGACGACTACACAGCATATTTGACATTCCATTATTTCATCTGTTTTTCCCAGTTTTCTTCTTCTTCTTCGCGTTCATCAGCTGTACACTCTGGCGGAAAGTTCTGGCTGCTTGTCCACTACTGAACTGCAGTCCTGCTCCAGAACCTGAGTGTTGCGTGTGCATCAGTTTTACAGATCTCATTCTCTTGAATACAGACTGTTGGTTCCTTGCCTCTCCGGCAGATGCACTCCGACTTCAAAGGAAGCTCCCCAATTACGACATGCTTTTGGAGAGGCAGTGGGTCTATTCTTGTTTTCCCCACAATGGAACCCCGGAACCCACACGGGGGACTTTTTCCCCAGTTTTATCTGCTCCCATTCTGCAAAAGTCAATGTAAGTAACAGATCGTTCTCGCGTCATTGATACCTTAGGCACATTTCTTTAGATTAATCGGCACTCTGGCTGATGTGTGGTTAACAGCACGCCGGTCCCTTTACTTCCCAGGAAAATACCTAGTACCGTTTTTAGGTTGGGTTGACCTGGGAGACAAGTTCAGTTTTGAAAAACATCTGCTTCGATGCGGATCGGAAATCTATAGCTTTGAACACGCCGGCGATCAGCTTTCTGTGCAAACATCACATTGATTATTATCGTGTTCTTCTTCTTCTTTTTTTTTTCTTCTTCTTTTCTTCTTCTTCTTCTTCTTCTTCTTCTTCTTCTTCTTCTTCTTCTTCTTCTTCTTCTTCTTCTTCTTCTTCTTCTTTTTCTTCTTCTTCTCGGGGTTTCTGGATTTTGTCTTCTTCAGTGGAGCCTACACCCTCAACCAACTCACGTCAAGCCCTTCTCTGTAGACCTTATTCTTGGTTGAGTGGTGCAGCTAAAATTCTCTAAAGGCCGAATGAAGTAACCAGAATAGCAACGCAGTGGCCTACCAGGCATATCACAAGTAGCGGGCTTAACAATAATTCTACAGTGGTTATGGCGTGAATTGGATGACATCCTGTCTTCCTTTAGGAGATAAACACAACAAGCAAATATCACAACAGCATGCAGTTTTATGAATGGCTGAGAACAAACTTTCTTTTGTTAAACTTATAATAAATAATCTTATGTCAGCGTTCTTCAATGTTGTGCTTTTCATTTTGTCTTCCCAATTTTGTGTCTGCTTTTTTTTGCGGAAATTTGATGTGTGCTAATTGTAATGTCTACTTGATCCAGTGCACTGGATCGCATATCATTCCCTCAATATACCACTGGTTGCCTTTTCTTCTCATGGTATTTCCTAGCACTTGCTTGTTTCCATGGGTCGAGCTCAGAGCCAAGATCAGGTAAAAACGTTCGCCCATTTGTGGGTATGAGGATATGCACCTTCTCAATTTTGAAACAGAATACACCGACTGACATAAACACGAGGCAGCCCTCTAAGAAACAGAATACACCGACTGAGATAAACACAAGGCAGCCCTCTAAGAAACAGAATACACCGACTGAGATAAACACGAGGCAGCCCTCTAAGAAACAGAATACACCGACTGAGATAAACACGAGGCAGCCCTCTAAGAAACAGAATACACCGACTGAGATAAACACGAGGCAGCCCTCTAAGAAACAGAATACACCGACTGACATAAACACGAGACAGCCCTCTAAGAAACAGAATACACCGACTGAGATAAACACGAGGCAGCCCTCTAAGAAACAGAATACACCGACTGACATAAACACGAGGCAGCCCTCTAAGAAACAGAATACACCGACTGACATAAACACGAGGCAGCCCTCTAAGAAACAGAATACACCGACTAACATAAACACGAGGCAGCCCTCTAAGAAACAGAATACACCGACTGAGATAAACACGAGGCAGCCCTCTAAGAAACAGAATACACCGACTGACATAAACACGAGGCAGCCCTCTAAGAAACAGAATACACCGACTGACATAAACACGAGGCAGCCCTCTAAGAAACAGAATACACCGACTGACATAAACACGAGGCAGCCCTCTAAGAAACAGAATACACCGACTGAGATAAACACGAGGCAGCACTCTAAGAAACAGAATACACCGACTGAGATAAACACGAGGCTGCCCTCTAAGAAACAGAATACACCGACTGAGATAAACACGAGGCTGCCCTCTAAGAAACAGAATAAACCGACTGACATAAACACGAGGCAGCCCTCTAAGAAACAGAATACACCGACTGAGATAAACACGAGGCAGCCCTCTAAGAAACAGAATACACCGACTAGTAAACTTGCAGGAGAAAGGAAATGTGGAGGACAAAAAAACCTTGTAGGGTTTGATCACATGGCATAACGATACAAGAACAGAGACTTAATCCGAGTGTCTGGTGGATCAGATAGACCAGATGGTATCACAGGCCATGATGATAATGATGAAAACAAACAGCCAGGGCATTTTTTTCAGAAACAAAAACAAAAAACAAAGGTGCCGTTACTGACACCACTGTCTATTACATTAGCGCCCACAATTTGAATATATCCTCTAACAAAACCTCATCTTTTCCAGGCCGCTTCTTGTTTTTTATATCCATTGAAGAATAATGTCTTTTTAGCAGCCACGACTACCCGTATTTTGTAGGACTGCGCTGGAATAATGCCTTTTTAGCAGCTGCGACTACCCGTATTCTGTAGGACTGAGCTGGAATAATGCCCTTTTAGCAGCCACGACTACCCGTATTCTGTAGGACTGAGCTGGAATAATGCCCTTTTAGCAGCCACGTCTACCCATATTCTGTAGGACTGAACTAGAATAATGCCCTTTTAGCAGCTACGACTACCCGTATTCTGTAGGACTGAGCTGGAATAATGCCTTTTTAGCAGCCACGACTACCCGTATTATGTAGGAATGAGCTGGAATAATGCCTTTTTAGCAGCCACGACTACCCGTATTATGTAGGAATGAGCTGGAATAATGCCCTTTTAGCGGCCACGACTACCTGTATTCTGTAGGACTGAGCTTGACAGGAGGAGGCACAATCATCTTGATGTTCAGCAGTCTGCTGTGTAGCAATGAATCTTGGAGTGTGAACAAACAGAGGAGAACTTGGAAGAAAGGAATGAGTGCAGACGTTGTACTTACAAGCAGAGATGATGTAGTAAAAGTCAATGGGAGTGTCATTTGAGCAAATCCCATTTCCCAATTACTAGAGGATTTCGGGTATGGGTGTGGGGTGATGGGTGCACTTTAAATGTAGTGTTGATATCACCACTGGTGATACTGCTGGTCGTGGAACCTCCCTGATCTAGGACTCAGGGAACTGATCAAGTACTGCAGCTGACTGTCCAAGCCGTTAATACTAACCACGGTTTATGTTTATTCGACGGATCAACATCATGGCACACGGGTGTAACCCATAAGTGCTCCGACACATAGGTGTAACCCATAAGTGCTCCGGCACACGGGTGTAACCCATAAGTGCTCCGGCACATAGGTGTAACCCATAAGTGCTCCGGCACACGGGTGTAACCCATAAGTGCACCGGCACACGGGTGTAACCCATAAGTGCTCCGGCACACGAGTGTAACCCATAAGTGCTCAGGCACACGCGTGTAACACATAAGTGCTACGTTCTACTTCTAATTCAAGCCGAATTTAAAGAATCTCAGCACAGTGCACGAACTCGTTTACACCACTAACCACGGTTACAAATAGCCTTGTCTAGTAAATCCTCAGCTGAGAGGTCCGGTGTTTCCTTCAATTGATCACTTCTCTCACCTCGTGTGCTTTGATTACAACACAGACCATGCATGGTGACCTAACAGTAACATGGATGGAACCCAACCTGATTTTCTGCCTTAGCTTACTGAAGGAATAAATGTGCCACCTTGTGGAAAAGGCAAATTGGAATCTCGATGTGATCACTAGAAAATTTGATGTTTATTATGTCTAGTGCACCATCGCACAAAAAGTCTTATGAGTTACATGAGAATAATTATTAGAAGCATAAGAAACAAAATTAAACCAGAAATCATCTGTGAACAGTGTGAATTTGTAGAAGGAAAAGGTACAAACAAGTCTATATACATCCTAAGGACATTGTCCGAAAGAGCTATAGAAGTATTTGTACTCATGCTTCATAGACTATACAAAAACATTTGACTGTGTGAAACATGAAGAAATAATCAAACTGTTAGAACAATGAAACATTGATGGAAAAATATCTACGAAAAATTAGGAATTTTTATTGGCAGCAAACAGCAGATATAAGAATTATTAACTGTTTAGGTACATTTCAGAGCATAAAGAGGGGTGTACGACAAGGATGTGTACTGTCACCTGATTTATTTTCATTATACTTCTTCTTCTTCTTCTTCTTCTTCTTTTCACGTTGTACCTCAACAAAGTGTCGGAAAGAGATGTAACATTTGTCAAGGAGCTCTGTCAAGCGCACTATTAAGACTTATGTTCATTTATGTAATTAATATATTCAATAAATATATAATGAGATCTTTACTAGATATGCCCGGAATTGTGGCTCGTGAGCATAATATAAACAATTTACGTTATGCTGATGACACAGTCTTGATAGCAACAAGTCAGAAAGAACAACCTCAGATGATAAGACATCGTGGTGTTAGAAAGTGGAAGAATTTGCCTCAGTTTGAATAATGGAAAGACAGAAGTAATGGTGGTATCAAAGCAAAGATTTATTCCTAAATGTGTAATAAAAATCACTGGTGTTATTTAGGGACGTACAGAAATTTAAGTATCTGAGCACATGGATAACATCAGATGGAAGATGCATCACCTCACCAAAATAAGAAACAGAACTAGAGAGTAAAAACTGCATTTTATAAAATAAAGGACATCTTATGCAATATGTCTCTGTCATTGAAGGTTGAAAAAGAATGCGTGCTTGCTACATAAATACAGTTTTAACATATGGCTGTGAGTCCTGGACTATCGATAGGCATGCCAAACAATTTTTCGAGGCCTCAGAGATGTGGTTTTACAGAAGAATGCTTAAAAGGTAAAAAGAGCAACCAAGATGTTTTCAAAGAGGTGGGAGCCCGAATACAACTTATCACAAACACCAGAAGAAGACAGTCATCATTTTTCGGCCACGTTGTGAGAAGATGAAAAATGGAACATGTTGTGACCACTGGAAAGATCTGTGGAAGGAGGGACAGAGGAAGACAACGAGAGAAGATCCTTGACAATCTTGTTGCATGTCATGGAGGTGTGTCGGCACATAAACTGATACATGCTGCAGGAGTTCGCAGATTGTAGAGAAGCATGATCGCCCAAGTCAGTCGGCAAGGCACCTGATGATGATGAATGTCTAGTGCATTATTTCATCTCTGACTCTCTCCTCACTTATCAAAATTCCCACCAACGCTCGCTAGTTTATTTCTCATACAACTGTAGTTACAATAAGGGTTCCCCAAACAGTTCACTCTGGGTTACTTACAAAACAATAAAACCAACCAGTCATAAAAGTAAAGGAACGTTCCTTGCTTATATTTAAGTATTCGATGTTGTTTTTTTTTTAAATTGATCCAGAAACTATGAGTTGTAAAACCTTTGGCTCGGTACTATGGATATCGCACCCCTTCGACCTTGATTCCTCGATAGAATCTGGGAAATGTGTGGCTTCTCTGCCTACTCACGAGCGCGAACTCGGATCACAAGTAGTTTGTCATCTGGTCGCCTCGCAGGCTGGTGTGAGCAATATATTTCCATAGACCACTTGGCACTTAATGAGTGTTCTGTATGTATGTTGTGTGTGTGTGGGGTATGGGGTTGAGGGGGAAGGGAGGGGGTAACACTGACTGTCTATGCTTCGCTGGTACTGATTTTAACACTGTCGACATCAAACCGTAAATTCTGCTCTTCGCGTCCGTTACGGGACCTCATATTGAATTGACCGATTGCTCCTTTATAGTCATGTTGTAAAAGGAGGTTAAGGATTTGTTAAGTCAGATATTTGGGCTTAGCAATAAACCCCAACGCAGCGTCATAAGCGCATTCTTAAGGACAAACGCAGAAAAACAAATTAGAAACTGTAAATTCAGAAGACAGCATCTTCTTCTTCTTCTCTTCTACCTTGAACCTCATCGAAGTGTCGGGGGGGGGGGGGGGGGGGGGGAGAGATGTAACGTTTGTTGATGAGCTCTGTCAAGATCACTATTAAGACTAATGTTCATTTCTGTAAAGCTGTTCTTAATGCCATCACTCCATATTTTCCGAGGTCTCCGACTCGCTCTATAACCGTTGTAACGTTTTAGTGTGGCTCGCTGTGGCAGATAGTACCAGGGGATTCTTGTTAGGTGTCCAAACTACTTCATTTGTGGTTCTTTAATGACCTGTAAGACTGGCTTTATTCCTAGCATTCGTCTGATTTCATGATTGCGTATTCTGTCTTTCCTTGAAACTGCAGCTCTTTTAAGATATTTCATCTCTGTTATCACAATTTTAACGTTCATTGGAGAATGCAAGTGTCCACGTTTGGCACTGATAGCATAGTGTTGACCAAAAAATAGTTCTGATAAAATTAACTTTAGTACTCGGGTTATCTGCTTGTGTGTCAACAGGGTAGATAGTTGCCTTATTACTTGATTAGCTTTGGCACATCTCGCGCTAATTAAGAAGAGAAAGCTTTCTCATCTCGAGAAGGCAGCATAATGTGGAAAAATCTGGCAGATCCCCGGGTCAACTTTCGCGGGTGTTTTAAGGCGGGACCAAAGGTCGGCTGCAAGTTTTTGTTTTCTCTCTATCTATCTCTGTGTCTGTCACAGTGGTCACTTGTTGGAGGTAGATTTCGTTCCGAGAAGCATTGTGCTTGATTCTATTCTACATCTGGCTACCTTGTCATCGATACCGACATGTTTGTTCAGAAAAGAGGTAAACAAATGTGACTAGATAAATGCGAGTGTATAACTATAACAGTTTATAGTTTATTCAACAGGGCCTATAAGTTAGCGACTGTTCAATTTCAGCGCTCAACAGTGAGTCAGTGACTGTGAGCTTAATTAATATCATCTTTTGAATAGTTTAAAATAGTTACTGTTGAGTATGTGTATAGTCTTGTCTCTCCTTCCTCTTCGCCTGCTGTAAACTCCGGCGGACAGTACAGTTCTAGGTGTTCGTCCAATCACGGCCAACAATGTGATCCCTATAGACTTGGCCATGGCCCAATGACCAATCCGCCTCCGGACTTAAGTCTTGCTCCAGAACCTAAGTGTTGCGTGCACATCCGTTTTCTAGAGCTAGCTTGTTACTCCCGCCTGTTTGTTTGTTTTAGTATCCAGAAGCCATGAGTTGTTAACCCTTAGGCTCGGTATTGTGGATATCGCAACCTTTCGGCCTTGAATCCATTGTAAATACCGTAAATCTGGGAGAAAATGTGGCTTTCCTGCCTACCCCCGGGATTGAACCCGGACCACAAGGAGTTCGTCACCCGGTCTCCACGCAATCCGGTTTAGCCAACTACGCTAGAGAGCCTGGCTACTCCCGCCTGTAGAAAACTTAGGCTAAGGTTGTGTGAACAACTGTCTAGAGAAAAGGGAAGACAACTCACTGGGCCAAACCACATTTCAGGAGACTTCTAAAAACGGAGACGAGAATTACAGACCCCCCCCCCCCCCCCCCCCCCCCCCCCCCCCCCCCCCAAAAAAAAAATAATTTATAAATATACTTATTTTAGGGAGAGGAGGGGTGAAATCTACAGAAAGAGGCAGGTCTTGGTGATAGCTGGGTGAGTGGTTAAGGACTTGTGCTCCACCAGGAAGATTGGGAAAAAAAATGAAAACACTATGCAGTCCATTATGACGTCATGATCTGATCATGTTAAATTTGAGCTTGCTTATTTATCTGGTCCTGCAGGTGGCCGAACAGAGAAGGTTCACTTTGACAAGATCACCTCCAGAATTCAGAAATTGTGCTATGGTCTACACAAAGACTTTGTTGATCCGGTAGAGTTTTTTCCTACACTTGTCAATTTTAAACTGGGTATCAACTAAATAAGTAATCAGGGATATTTTATTTGTTTTGTCCACACACACACACAAACAATTTCTGTGCAGCTTTAATAGTGTTTAACTGCTGTCAACCAAGAGATGGTTATTTTCTGAATAATCTGAAAGACTAACTCAGGAGTCAGATGTTTCATTTCACTAGATGTCTGAGCTCTACAAGGGTTTACATCGATCAGAGTGAGGTTTATCTGGCAACCCAATATTGAAACATCATTTCCACAGAGACTCATGTTGCAGAGCTTGCTGTCCCTCTCCAAAGGCACAAACCAGAAAGGTGTTCCAATGTGGTGCTGAAACTCCACATCTATAGAGAGGATATAACCAGGGCATGATATGAGTACAAATCTAGTGGACAGGCAGAGCGTGGGCCTAGGCTAGCAGTGTCTGATAATCTCCTGGTGAACAGACTGCATGCCAGTACCTAGAAGGAGACTAGGAGGATATATAATGTTTGTTGAGTACATCCACGACACAGAGTTAGTAGGCCTGAGAATGATGGAAAGTTATTGTGGGACTCAAGTCCTGAAGCATTGAAGGCTGTCAACTTGATATACACTCCTTCAGCATACCATGTTACCTTTTCTGTCTGTTTCCTCCTATCTCCAGTTGGTGCCTACCAGCAAGAAATGTATTATGTTGTCCAAAATCTGTTTTTCCTGTACCCAGAGCTTACAAACAACATTATGTTTACAGAATGCCTTCAAATGTTTGGAGTGCTGGTGTCACCTACCATCCCCTTCCATCAAGCAGGAACAAGTTTCATCTGATTACTTATATGTGCCGGGAAATTCTGGCATCAGGAAGACTGGTGCAGAACAGGCCAGTCTGTCTTTATCACACCCTTTATTTTTATTTAATAAAAGGTTTGAAAGTTCCAACCCTTCAAATATTTTAATGCTAAAGCCAACAAAATAGGAAAATAACTGCCAATATATATTTCTGTCAAAAATTAGTCTCACATAACATATGAACTGAAACAAATGTTTACACTTTGCTTTCTTTAATCTTTCAGCCCCTGGGGGTTTAGCTTCAGAGGCCCAAAGGGTGGTAAAGAAGGATGTCAAATCATTGCATCTTGTGCTCACTGTGAGCCACTGTGATTTAACAGTTAGAAGGTCGTTTGCCCGACTCGCTAGATCAGTTGGTTAAACCTGACTGCACAGCAACCAGGTGACAAACTTCTTCTGGTCCGGGTTCACACCCGGGGGTAGTCAGAAAAGCAATATGTCTCCCAGATTTACGGTATCTATCATGGAATCTTGGCCGAAGGGTTGCGATACCCATAGTACAGAGCCATAGGATGAAGTTGTGATGCTTGAACTATCATTTATTGTGAAGCTGTGTCAGTTTCCGTATGCATCACTGGTTTCCTGTACTTGTGTGTGCTAGTATAAGCACAAGTCTGTATGTTGGTTTCATGGGACAGTAGCCATTAGTTTTTGGAAACCATTTTGTCATAGTGTCCTTAATTTATTGTCATTGGTCACAGGCGACCATCACCCTGAAGGTTATAAACGGGCTGTACAACGGAGTCACTACAGTGGAGCTGGACAACCTGGCAGCTGAAACAGCAGCAACAATGACCACCAAACATCCTGACTATGCTGTTCTTGCTGCCCGCATTGCTGTATCCAATCTGCACAAGGAGAGCAAAAAGGTCTTCAGTGGTAAGCTGTCTACTTCACCCATATACTATTTATTTCTGTATTAGCAATACAGGCCTTTATCTTGCAAACATCCAGACAGCCTGGAGAGATGCATACGCTGCTACAGGCCACACAACTTCCCACTGCAGTGTCATCTATTACTGTTTATAACTGCTAAAGAGTTTATTATCTGTGTCAGAATTGGTTGAAAGTACACAAGACAAACGGTTATGGATAGACATGAAAACCAGTGCCACACGGCATGGACTGTGAGAAGAAGAAGAAAGTTTATAAAACCATTTCCACATTATTAAAAAAGATTTTTTTTAAACTCACAAACATTAAAAATATCTGTTTTCTAGTGAATCACTGTCGGCTTTGTGGCTAAGTCGATGCGAACACTTTGTGATGCCGGGTTCGACCCCAGCTGCGGGCCATGCGCCTTGCGTTGGTTTCGACAGTGGTATCAAGAAAGCCCACCGTCCAGAAAGCAATGTCAAACTAGTGGATGTAAATTTGCATAGAAAACCATATAACAACCCCTGGCTGTTGGGGTTGGTTCTGCAACGTCCTGTAAAGCATACGCAACTAACTGGGAAGACAGGTCATAGTTCTGTTGAGATGCTTGATTAGGCAGTTAGTTGGAAATAATTGGTAACTGTTTAATTGTTTGGTTTTTACAGAAGCCATGGCAGATTTGTACAACTGGATCAACCCAAAGACAGGCCAGCACTCTCCCATGATTTCGGAGGAAGTCTACAACATAATTCTCAAGAATGCCGATGTGTGTATGGTTTTATCTTTGCTGATCACTCATTGATTAACCATAGATGTTTGTTTTTATCTTTAGAGGAAACACTAGTACACACGTCATAACTACAACCAGTATGAGAATAGAGATAGAGGCAGTTACTTTAACTCTTCTATGGCTGCTGTTTGTTACCTCAGACATAGGAGATGCTACTGTGCCTGGCTCTGTTTGTTTCATTTCTTTTGAGTTTGGTTATGGTTGGAATCTTAGTTTATCTCCTTAGTAATCTTCAAGTTTTAAACAAGACTGCCCTTGGCTCCCAGGCGAGCCCAGCTTGAAATAAGTATCAGGAAAATGTTTTTTTTTGGGGGGGCTTAGCTCATTGCACTAAAAGTGGCCATAGATCTAGACAAATATGGGCCTAGGATACAGGGTTTGGAAAAAAAATATTCCTTGTAACTTATATTATTGTAATTAGAATGCCTCAAAGTACATGAGTCTGCTGCCCAGGGCAAAGGTTGTGGTCGCAAGAGTGGATTTATTGACCACAAATGTAATGACACAGGGTGGCAAAATGTGTGACAGGATGCAAGTTCAATAATGTCTCGGGGGTCTAGTAGGTAGCACTACAGGTGTGATTTGGGCAGTGTCTTGGATGTTGTTCAACATAGATGTACACACAGTCAGTGAGCTGTGAGATGCCAACTACAGGATGACTGTGGTCTGCAGGACAAGTTAATGTTCTTTCATAGACTCTTCCCAATCTAACACTAAAGCACCTTTGACACAGGGACTGAATTTTCTGCCCAGAAATCAGCTGTATTGGTACAAAACTGGTACTGGAATTTCACAGCTACAAACAATTTTGGTCAGGTATGTTTGACTGGAGCTCAAGGAAAGCAACGAATAGTAACTAGTCTACCACACATATCTTTTAATTACTGTGCCCATTGTACTAACATCTGAAAGCCACACATAACTTTTCATTACTGTGCATATTGTACTAGTGTCTGAAAGCTACACATATCTTGGCGTTACTGTGCCCATCGTACTCAAATCTGAAAGCCACACATAGCTTTTCATTACTGTGCACATTGTACTAGTGTCTGAAAGCTACATATAGCTTTTCATTACTGTGCACATTGAACTAATGTCTGATAACTACATATAGCTTTTCTTTACTGTGCACATTGTACTAGTGTCTGAAAGCTACACATATCTTTGCATTAATGTGTACATTCTACTAGTGTCTGAAAGCCACACATAACTTTTCATCAATGTGCCCATTGTACTAGTGTCTGATAACAACATATAGCTTTTCATTACTGTGCACATTGTACTAGTGTCTGAAAGTTACATATAACTTTTCATCAATGTGCACATTGTACTAGTGTCTGAAAGCTACATATAACTTTTCATCAATGTGCCCATTGTACTAGTGTCTGAAAGCTACATATAACTTTTCATTACTGTGCACATTGTACTAGTGTCTGGAAGCCACACATAGCTTTTCATTACTGTGCTTATGGTACTAGTGTCTGAAAGCTACATATAACTTTTCATCAATGTGCCCATTGTACTAGTGTCTGAAAGCCACACATAGCTTTTCATTACTGTGCACATTGTACTAGTGTCTGAAAACCACATATATCTTTTCATCAATGTGCACATTCTACTAGTGTCTGAAAGCCACACATAACTTTGCATCACTGTGCACATTCTACTAGTGTCTGAAAGCCACATATAGCTTTTCATTACTGTGCTTATGGTACTAGTGTCTGAAAGCCACATATATCTTTTCATCAATGTGCACATTGTACTAGTGTCTGAAAGCCATACATAACTTTGCACCACTGTGCACATTGTACTAGTGTCTGGAAGCCACCAGAAGGGTCTGTTTTAAAACCGCCTGCTGTGTGAATCAAATGCTGGAACCTTGTAGATTGTCAAACACATTAGCTAATCTCTAAGTCACATAGCTGCATATGTGACCAACTAAAACTCACTGTTCCTATCGATTAATACGCCTATTGTAAAGTTTATTCACATCCATGATTAACAAAAAATGTACAGTATAATTATCATGTCTAATCCATCTTGTACTTGAATCCTCACAGCGCTTGAACTCTGCCATCATATATGATAGAGACTATTGCTACAACTATTTTGGATTCAAGGTATGTCTCATTAAATGATTGAGAACATTGCACAAATTATTTACCGTATTTTGCGAAATGTAATGTAGGTATGTTCACGAACTGTGGCCAGATAGTTCAGTCTGAGTGTCTCTAGACCTCCTGCACTGATTCTGTTGTATCTGCAATAAGCTGTGATAGTCTTTTGGAGGATTTCATTAAATTTGATTAGGGGAAATCTCTTTTATCTCCCACTTTTGAAATGTAGTCTTTCCTGTGTAGCTTCTGGGGATCTATTTTGGAGAACATAAAATAGCTCTTCTACCACATTAACAAGCATGTCCTAGCAGGCCAGGAATTAGGGGAGTTTTGCAGAGTCGACTAATTAGGGGCTTCCTTTGAAATCAGAGAGCATCTGCCTGAGAGGCAAGGAACCGACGGTCTGCATACAAATAAGCTTGATCTGTAAACCAGATGTGCACACAATACCTAAGTTCTGGATCAACCAAAGTCTGGAGTGGATGATCAGCCGGAACTTTCTGCCAAAGTTTGCAGCTGGTGAACACTAAAAAGAAAAAAGGAATGTAGTGTGTGAACTAATACAGTCATAGTAAAACCCCACTTGATGGTGAAACACTCTTGATCAGTTCTGACCATGTTGCACACATTATAAGTTGCTGACAACATTCAGTGTTCTGTTTCAGTGTTTAACCAGAAAATGTCTATTTGTTCTCTTTCAGACTTTGGAAAAGTCCTATCTCTTGAAAATTGATGGAAAAGGTATGCCACACATTTTCTGCTTCTTTCTGCCTAAGCCAGGGGTCTACAACCTGGGGGAGGGGGGGGGGAGAGAAGTGACGTGGCGGGCATCAGGAAGGGAAAAGGGGGAGGTGAGGAAGTTTTAAGGGGGAAGTCAAGCAGTTTGTGAAAATTAGTTCATGTAATTATCCGTTATATTAACATTTTAAAAGAATTGAATTACAAATAAAATATTTTAAATATAAAACAAAAAAGCCAAGGAGGTTTTGGTTTCCATGAGCAGTTTGTATACCTAATGTAAAAAATTGTTTTACTATAACATCTGCATTTAATTTTAGATCAAGAACACATTCCTCCTCTGTTTGATCCCATTTTATTATGTTGTGGGGGGAGGGCAGGGGGTGACTTGCCATATACTCAAGGGGGCACCACCCAAAAAAGATTGAAGACCACTGCCCTAAGCACTGATGGGCAAGATATCGTCTGTGCTCAGCGGCCGTGAGCTCCAGCGGGAAAGTTCTGGTTGTTCGACCATTTGGACTTTGGCTTTGTACCAGGGCCTGAGTTTTGCATTTACATCCGTTTTACTGGCAGTCAGCTGGTTATTCTGTGCCACTTGGCCAGATGCACTCCGACTTCGAAGAATGCTTCCATTTAAGTCGATCCTTCGACACGCGTGTTAAGGCTGTGTCTATTCTTGTTTTTTTTCACAAAGGGGACCCATAACCCTGATGGGGAATGGACAGGGTATGTCACACATATCTTAGTGTAAAGGCCAACTCTCCATCCACATACAGTAACCATCTTCACAGACATGCTACACATGTCACCTTCCCCTCTCCATACTCACACATCTCTGTGAAATGATAATTACTTCTGTGTTCACCAGCTGTAAACTCCAGCAAGAAGTTCTGGTTGTTCATCCACTTCTGGTCTTTTTCCAGAACTGGAGTTTTGCTTGCACATCTGCTTTAGAGACCTGGCCTATTTGTGAGCAGATTGTTGGTTCCTTGCTCTAAGGCAGTTGCACTCCAGCTTAGAAGGAAGCTCCTAATTAAAAGACTTTGACGACTTCCTTGTGATGGGGACAGTTCTTGTTTCCCCACAATGGGGTCCTGGAATCCACACAGGGATATGGTTATTTACATTATGTCACTTGTGTTTTGTTACCAATATTCAGTAATGCTTTGTGAATTTCTGTTGTAGTTGCTGAGCGCCCCCAGCAGATGTTGATGAGGGTTGCAGTTGGCATTCACAAAGAGGACATTGATGCAGCTATTGAGGCAAGTTGAAAGTTTAAAATCACATGATATAATGTTTGACCAGTGATCGGTCAACCGGTGACATAGACCATCGGTATTGCAGGACCAGGTCTCACAGTTGTGAACCAGTGACATGGACCACTGATGTTGGACCAGGTCTCACAGTTGGGAACCATTGACACAGACCACTGATGATGTAGGACCAGGTCTCACAGTTGTGAACCAGTGACATAGACCACTGATGTTGTAGGACCAGGTCTCACAGTTGTGAACCAGTGACACAGACCACTGATATTGTAGGACCAGGTCTCACAGTTGTGAACCAGTGACACAGACCACTGATGTAGGACCAGGTCTCACAGTTGGGAACCAGTGACATAGACCACTGATGTTGTAGGACCAGGTCTCACAGTTGTGAACCAGTGACACAGACCACTGATATTGTAGGACCAGGTCTCACAGTTGTGAACCAGTGACATAGACCACTGATGTAGGACCAGGTCTCACAGTTGGGAACCAGTGACACAGACCACTGATGTAGGACCAGGTCTCACAGTTGTGAACCAGTGACATAGACCACTGGGGGGGTCATGTGCAACACATCCGTGGTGATGGTATCTGGGTATTGTGTGGGGATGGAGGACTGGTCTTTTCACCAGTCTGAGGATCATCGGCGGACCATTATGTTATGTACACAGTTAACATTGTGGGTTTTTTTAGATAATAAACAGTTAACATTTTGGGTTATTAGATAATGAACAGTGAACATTTTCGGTTTTTTAAGTTAATAAACAAACATTTTTTATATTCACTAAAAAAAAAAAAAAAAACAGTTAACACTCTGTTGGTATTTCTTCATAGCAGCTTGGTTAGAACTTACCTTATTCCTGTTCACACACAAACCTCCACCCCATTTTGTTCTTGCCCACACACAAACCTCCACTTTAATATCTCCAATAAATGAAGCAGTTTCATGTTCAGTAATACTTTTCACAAACAATTAAAAAGCCAGACATTTACCTAAGCCAGGGGTCTACAACCTGGGGGGGGGGGGGAGAAAGTTCCAATGAAGGTGGGGGTTGTGTGGACATTTCAAGGGGGCATCAGGAAGTTCCAAGGGGGTGTGAGGAAGTTCCAAGGGGGTGTGAGGAAGTTCCAAGGGGGTGTGAGGAAGTTCCAAGGAGGGCGTGTGGAAGTTCCAAGGAGGGCGTGTGGAAGTTCCAAGGAGGGCGTGTGGAAGTTCCAAGGAGGGCGTGAGGAAGTTCCAAGGGGGTGTGAGGAAGTTCCAAGGAGGGCGTGTGGAAGTTCCAAGGGGGTGTGAGGAAGTTCCAAGGGGGTGTGAGGAAGTTCCAAGGGGGTGTGAGGAAGTTCCAAGGGGGCATCAGGAAGTTCCAAGGGGATGTGAGGAAGTTCCAAGGAGGGCGTGTGGAAGTTCCAAGTGGAGGGGGTGAGAAAGTTCCAAGGGGGAAGTCAAGCAGATTGCCAGCTTGTATGTTACATTTTCTCCTGTAGATATGTTAAAAAGCCTAGTGTAGTCACCAACATATTTGTGTCCCATTCTCCTGACAGACCTACAATCTGCTCTCAGAGAAGTGGTTCATCCATGCATCCCCGACACTTTTCAATGCTGGCACAAACAAGCCCCAGCTGTCCAGGTATCACTATTATTATGATGTTTGTGGGTTGTTGCAAGTTTTGGTCATGTAGTCCAGTAGGAAAATGATCCACAGCAGGCGACCAATTAAAGTCTTCAGACATTAGAGACCGCTCTTCTTCTTCATGTTCACCGGTAGTAAACTCCAGCAGAAAGTTCCTGGACATGAATGTTGTGTGCACATCTTTTTACGGATCTGACTTATTTGTGTGCAGATTGTTGGTTCCTTGCCTCTCAGGCAGATGCATTCCAACCTCAAAGGAAGTCTCCAGTTAGGTGGCTCTTATGACATGCTTGTTAGGGAGGCAGTGTATCTATTCTTGTTTTCCCCAGAACCCACACAGGGACTGGAGACAGCAAACTGAGATATTGTTTAACTAGCTAAAAGCTTGCACTGGAAACATTTTGGAATGTGAGGGCTGTTGACATTGTACTAACAGTGACGCCCACTAGGAGTCAACTGGTTATTGAATTCATGGGTTAGCATCATTTACTTTTTGCAAACTTAAGTATCCAGGAAGCCTAACTGGGTCAAGAAAATCAGTCATGTCAGCTAAACGAAATACAGCTTTGTTGTGAACTGGCACACCACCCAACATTTAATCCACACACACACGCATCCCAGGAACAACAGACAAGCAGAGAAGTGCTAGAGTTGTGGGGAGGTTTATCGTTGACTGGCAAGGCACTTAATAGTTGTGTTTGGAACTAGCTACTGCTGTTCCCTTTTGTCTTCATTCTAGTTTTGTGAATGCTAATCAGTCACTTATTCAGACAGTTAGGACCCTTTTCCACGCCTTTAGGTATATAGGGCTAGACCTATATTTATAGACCAAACAGTACTTGGTGGGTGATGTGGTCAGCATCACGCCAGCCGCTTTACTTCCCAAGACTTTACCTGGTAGCCACTCAAGACTGGGTCAATCTAGGAGCCAAGGCCATTTTTTTAAAAAGTCAGCCCCATCAGGACCCAAACCCATGACCTTCCAATCCGCAGGCGGGCGTCTAGCGACCACACCAGGGCATCTAGCTACCACACCAGGGCGTCTAGCGACCACACCAGGGCATTTAGCCGCCACACCAGGACGTCTAGCCACCACACCAGGGCGTCTAGCCACCACACCAGGGTGACTCTCATTTAGACAGATGAAAGTTATAAACTTGTCGGAACAATTAGTCATAGACAATCAATATTTGTGGTCATAGGGGGAAGGAACGGACTCAAGAACTCGGTAACAACTGGCAAGATTGATGGAAAGAGAGCAAGAGGAAAACAAAGAGATAAATACATGGATAGCCTGGCTAGATGGATAAAGAGAGATAAAAAACGAACTGATCTGTGATTGTGGTAATTGTGTGAGATGGCAAAACATGACAACCTATGATTACCGGCACGGTTTGTGACGAAGAGACAGTACCTAATAATAAATTAATTAGGCTCAGATGGAATGAGTTCTTCTTAAAAGGGTCGGGGCGCGTTGTGGTTTACAACTAGGCTGCGATATCTGCATTACCCTTTGGCAAGCATGTTGTAAAAAGCAACTTTTTGAGTGTCTGCTGAAACTGGATTGGAATATACAGATTAGTATTCTATCTGTGAACCACAATACAACTTCACAGGTGCTTTTTTAAAGGAAGATTGATGATTAGGGGGGGAAGGGGGGTCTAGATAGATGATTACTGGGCCATTGTATGTTAGGTTCAGATGAAATACTTCCTGAGGTAGCCATCCTACAGGTTGCATGTTGGTGTTTGTAACGTCCTACAGGTTGCATGTTGGTGTTTGTAACGTCCTACAGGTTGCATGTTGGTGTTTGTAACGTGGACAGTTGTGTCCTTTCTGTCCTCAGCTGTTTCCTGCTAACCATGGAGTCTGACAGTATCGAGGGTATTTACAGTACTCTCAAAACCTGCGCTCTCATTTCCAAGAGTGCTGGCGGAGTTGGGCTCAATGTTCATTGTATCCGAGCTGCTGGGAGTTATATAGCTGGGGTAAGTTTTCAGTCAGAGATAGTTTTATATTGCTTGGATGTGTTTGCAGTCAGAGATAGTTTTATATTGCTGGGGTATGTTTTCAGTCAGAGATAGTTTTATATTGCTGGGATGTGTTTACAGTCAGAGATAGTTTTATATTGCTGGGATGTGTTTACAGTCAGAGATAGTTTTATATTACTGGGATGTGTTTCCTGTCAGATATTTGTGTGTCTGTTGGTTACTGAAATTCTGTGGCTCACATTGAGTCAGTTTGTGGCTGCTTTTTAATAAGACTTTCTGGAACAATTTGCTAAATCCTCAGTAATGACAGGCTAGATTTTTAAATCATTGAAGTAGACATCTGTTCACTTGACTTAGTGATCTTGTATGTGTGAAATTCTTTCACTTGACAACCTTAGAGTTCTTTATGCCTTTGGATTGTTTTGTGTTCTATAGTTTTGGCTCGTAAAGTATCAGTGCCAATGCCCAGTTAACTGCTCCAACTGATCACTTGAGAAGCATCAGAGTTCTTCAAACTTGTATTGTGGATGCAGATAGGTGTTGAAAGAATCATGCATGCTATAAGTTGTATTGTGGATGCAGATAGGTGTTGAAAGAATCATGCATGCTATAAGTTGTATTGTGGATGCAGATAGGTGTTGAAAGAATCGTGCACGCTATAAGTTGTATTATGGATGCAGATAGGTGTTGAAAGAATCATGCATGCTATAAGTTGTATTGTGGATGCAGATAGGTGTTGAAAGAATCGAGCACGCTATAAGTTGTATTGTGGATGCAGATAGGTATTGAAAGAATTGTGCATGCTATAAGTTGTATTGTGGATGCAGATAGGTGTTGAAAGAATCGTGCATGCTATAAGTTGTATTGTGGATGCAGATAGGTGTTGAAAGAATCGTGCACGCTATAAGATGTATTGTGGATGCAGATAGGTGTTGAAAGAATCGTGCACGCTATAAGATGTATTGTGGATGCAGATAGGTGTTGAAAGAATCGTGCACGCTATAAGTTGTATTGTGGATGCAGATAGGTGTTGAAAGAATCGTGCACGCTATAAGTTGTATTGTGGATGCAGATAGGTGTTGAAAGAATCGTGCACGCTATAAGTTGTATTGTGGATGCAGATAGGTGTTGAAAGAATCGTGCACGCTATAAGTTGTATTGTGGTTGCAGATAAGTGTTGAAAGAATCGTGCACGCTATAAGTTGTATTGTGGATGCAGATAGGTGTTGAAAGAATCGTGCTCGCTATAAGTTGTATTGTGGATGCAGATAGGTGTTGAAAGAATCGTGCACGCTATAAGTTGTATTGTGGATGCAGATAGGTGTTGAAAGAATCGTGCACGCTATAAGATGTATTGTGGATGCAGATAGGTATTGAAAGAATCGTGCACGCTATAAGTTGTATTGTGGATGCAGATATGTGTTGAAAGAATCGTGCACGCTATAAGTTGTATTGTGGATGCAGATAGGTGTTGAAAGAATCGTGCACGCTATAAGATGTATTGTGGATGCAGATAGGTGTTGAAAGAATCGTGCACGCTATAAGATGTATTGTGGATGCAGATAGGTGTTGAAAGAATCGTGCACGCTATAAGTTGTATTGTGGATGCAGATAGGTGTTGAAAGAATCGTGCACGCTATAAGTTGTATTGTGGATGCAGATAGGTGTTGAAAGAATCGTGCACGCTATAAGTTGTATTGTGGATGCAGATAGGTGTTGAAAGAATCGTGCACGCTATAAGTTGTATTGTGGATGCAGATAGGTGTTGGAAGAATCGTGCACGCTATAAGATGTATTGTGGATGCAGATAGGTGTTGAAAGAATCGTGCACGCTATAAGATGTATTGTGGATGCAGATAGGTGTTGAAAGAATCGTGCACGCTATAAGATGTATTGTGGATGCAGATAGGTGTTGAAAGAATCGTGCACGCTATAAGATGTATTGTGGATGCAGATAGGTGTTGAAAGAATCGTGCACGCTATAAGTTGTATTGTGGGTGCAGATAGGTGTTGAAAGAATCGTGCACGCTATAAGTTGTATTGTGGGTGCAGATAGGTGTTGAAAGAATCGTGCACGCTATAAGTTGTATTGTGGATGCAGATAAGTGTTGGAAGAATCGTGCACGCTATAAGATGTATTGTGGATGCAGATAGGTGTTGAAAGAATCGTGCACGCTATAAGTTGTATTGTGGATGCAGATAGGTGTTGAAAGAATCGTGCACGCTATAAGTTGTATTGTGGATGCAGATAGGTGTTGGAAGAATCGTGCACGCTATAAGATGTATTGTGGATGCAGATAGGTGTCGAAAGAATCGTGCACGCTATAAGATGTATTGTGGATGCAGATAGGTGTCGAAAGAATCGTGCACGCTATAAGTTGTATTGTGGATGCAGACAGGTGTTGAAAGAATCGTGCACGCTATAAGTTGTATTGTGGATGCAGACAGGTGTTGAAAGAATCGTGCACGCTATAAGTTGTATTGTGGATGCAGATAGGTGTTGAAAGAATCCTGCACGCTATAAGTTGTATTGTGGATGCAGACAGGTGTTGAAAGAATCGTGCACGCTATAAGATGTATTGTGGATGCAGATAGGTGTTGAAAGAATCGTGCATGCTATAAGTTGTATTGTGGATGAATCAGACAGTGTTTTCCCGTTACAGGTGGACGACATTGTACCTGTCAGCCCCTGAAAGGGTGGATAGCTTATAAAACAGTCATTTCATCGGATGATCAGGTTCCACTCCCTCAGGCGTATTGGGTATATAGGGCTAGACCAATCAGCACTTGGTGGGTGATGTGGTCAACATCATATAGGTCGCCTTTACTTCCCAGGACTTTACCTTGTACCCATATAAGGCTGGGTCAACCTGGGAACCAAGGACATTTCTGAAATTAGCCTGGCTCCGTCTGGACCAGAACCCACGACCTTCTGATCCGCAGGCGAGCATCTAGCTGCTACACCACGGTGGCTCCCCTAGATTATCAGAACCTAGTTGTAAACATTATTTCTGCACAGTTTGTCTTTATTTTTGTATTTCGCTTGCTGTGCTGGAGTTTATTTTTTCATAGGTCATTTGCTAAGGAATAATTCATGTGTTTAGTTACTGTTTCTGCCATTCGGCTTGCCATCTGAACATCTGTTGACCATTCCTCAGACGAACGGAGTGTCCAATGGCTTGGTGCCTCTGCTGAGAGTGTATAACAACACAGCCAGATTTGTGAACCAAGGAGGCAAAGGTCAGTGTCTGCTCACTTCTCGTCTCTCAGTTACACATGGAACATAGAACACCTCATCAAAATGGGAGACTTGTTCATGATTTTTTGGGTTTGTAACTAGTTTCTACAGGATGAGATAGATAGGCAGTCTCACACCAACCCTCCTAAGATTCCGCTTATGACATGCATGGTAGATTGTAAGGTGGCTTTATAGTGTTCACTAGCTGTAAACTGCAGCGGAAAGTTCTACTTATTCACCCGCTTCTGGACTGTGTTGTTGTTCCAGAACTTGAGTTTTGCCTGCACATCCGTTTTACAGATCTGACCTGTTGGTATGCATATTGTTGGTTCCTTGCCTGTCAAGCAGATGCACCACAGCTTTTAAGGAAACACCCTTAATTAGTTGCCTTTTACAAACATGCTTGTCAGGGAGGCAGTGGGTCTGCCCCCCCCCCCCCCCCCCCCCCCCCCCCCCTAGAACCCACACAGGGATACAGGTTACTATTCTTTGCTTCATTTAAGGGTCCTTGTCACACATCAGGCGTTTGTAGTTTACAAGCTGGTTTCAACAATTTTTTTAACAGCAGTTTAAAATAAAAATACTTTCTTGAAATTTGCACATCATGACGACGAGTAATAAGATGCTTGCTTAGTATTGCCAGCAATACAAAACGATAAGAAACTACAGTTCAACAAGTGTAGATCTCGGCTGAATCAGTGGAGCCAGCTAACCCAGCAGACTGTCCCAGGCCACAGCTAACCCAGCAGACTGTCCCAGGCCACAGCTAACCCAGCAAACTGTCCCAGGCCACACCTAACCCAGCTAACTGTCCCAGGCCACACCTAACCCAGCAAACTGTCCCAGGCCACTGCAACATTATGCGAAATGAGAGACAAAAATAGAATACAGAACAGACAGATGAAGAAAACATTTATGGGGAAAATAAAATCAGATCAGGGCAGCCCCTTTAGAAGATTTTGGAACACTTCTTGCCCAGAACAGAATCTTGAAGACTTAAACTCCTCACAGACCACTGTATTTAGATTGTGAACTGGATACAAAAGACTGCAGCCATTTTTTGTACAGAAAACTCAAGACCCGGAGCTCAGAATACAGGCCAAACAAAATACAGAACCTGTGCTGCAGACACGCTATCTAGACACATTAGACAGATCCCAGGTCTGGCCCTTTCACACTTCCATGGACTATAGATCTGGGGAAAACATGCCATCTACACACAGTAAACAGATCCCAGGACTGGTCTGTTCACACTTCCATGGACAGCAAGCTGAACAGATCCGTGGAAGACATGTGTTGCACCACAACCTTCAGAGAGGCTTCTGGCTTTCTCATCTGAAAGCCACTGGTCAGGAGAACGAAAACAAAAAACAAGTACTTTATGATGAGCATTGAGATCATAATAGCTAATTCTGATGACATTACAGTCCACTAATCTTTCCTACAGTACTAGAACAGTTTGGTATTCTTTCTTCCGATACTAGAACAGTCTAGTATTCTTTCCTCCGATACTAGAACAGTCAAGTATTCTTTCCTCCGATACTAGAACAGTCCAGTACCCTTTCCTCCAATACTAGAACAGTCTATGAGCTTCGATAACTTTTTTTAAAAAAATTTGTTTTAAATTTGTATTTGATCTGTCTGCAGCGGCCCAGTGCCTTTGCCATTTATCTGGAGCCGTGGCATGCCGACGTGTTTGAATTTCTGGACTTGAAGAAAAATACTGGCAAGGAAGAACAGCGGGCCAGAGATCTTTTCTATGCACTGTGGATTCCCGATCTGTTCATGTGGCGTGTTGAAGCAAATGAAAACTGGACACTTATGTGTCCAAATGAATGCCCTGGGCTTGCAGATGTTTGGGGCCAAGAGTTTGACCAACTCTATCAGAAGTAAGCATCATATTTGCTAATACATAGTTTTATTCTGGGCTCTGTGCTTTCCGTAACATCTACAAATATAGTAAAGGATCCTTTTCCACTTCTTCAGGTGTATAGGGCTAGACCTATATTTTATAGACCAAACGGTACTTGGTGGGTGATGTGGTCAGCATCACGCCGGCCGCCTTTACTTCCCAGTTCTGTAACATGCTGGCTTTTAAAAGGTTACATTTGTATCATCTAGGTAACATGTAGGTCAATGTTCACATCAAAAGGAAGAATGGATAGAGAAATCACACCAAAGCAAACCAGGTCCTGGGACAACTAACACAAGGTTCTACACACAGAAGTATACATTTCTCTGATAACTATTTCTTGGCCATCTTTATATTACCAGTGCCAAGAGTAGACTTTTGCTACAAATCATGGGTGGGACATCGTAACAACAAAGGTGTTTTATCTTAGAAAAAGATAAAATAAAAAATAAGGAAATTAAAAAACAAAAACTAGGAGACATTAAATGGCATGTAGTCTTTCCAGAGGTAACATTTATATCACATAGCTTGTGGATGGGTAACATTTATATCACATAGCTTGTGGATGGGTAACATTTATATCACATAGCTTGTGGATGGGTAACATTTATATCACATAGCTTGTGGATGGGTAACATTTATATCACATAGCTTGTGGATGGGTAATATTTATATCACATAGCTTGTGGATGGGTAACATTTATATCACATAGCTTGTGGATGGGTAATATTTATATCACATAGCTTGTGGATGGGTAACATTTATATCACATAGCTTGTGGATGGGTAACATTTATATCACATAGCTTGTGGATGGGTAACATTTATATCACATAGCTTGTGGATGGGTAATATTTATATCACATAGCTTGTGGATGGGTAACATTTATATCACATAGCTTGTGGATGGGTAATATTTATATCACATAGCTTGTGGATGGGTAACATTTATATCACATAGCTTGTGGATGGGTAACATTTATATCACATAGCTTGTGGATGGGTAACATTTATATCACATAGCTTGTGGATGGGTAACATTTATATCACATAGCTTGTGGATGGGTAACATTTATATCACATAGCTTGTGGATGGGTAACATTTATATCACATAGCTTGTGGATGGGTAACATTTATATCACATAGCTTGTGGATGGGTAATATTTATATCACATAGCTTGTGGATGGGTAACATTTATATCACATAGCTTGTGGATGGGTAATATTTATATCACATAGCTTGTGGATGGGTAACATTTATATCACATAGCTTGTGGATGGGTAACATTTATATCACATAGCTTGTGGATGGGTAATATTTATATCACATAGCTTGTGGATGGGTAATATTTATTCACATAGCTTGTGGATGGGCAACATTTATATCACATAGCTTGTGGATAGGTAACATTTATATCACATAGCTTTTGGATGGGTAACATTTATATCACAGAAATGTCTGCCTGTTCAACCTCCAAAAAAGTTATAATTGTATCTGTAATGGCCACATCAGGCCGTATCTTGTGTGTGCAAGAGGAGGAGGGGGAGTCAACAGATTATCCTCATCGCACATCAAAACATTCAATCCAAAAGTGCTAGGATAACCTCCTCAGTCAATCCTGCAGCGTATGGTGGCTTAGGACACCAGTTCCAGTTTGGTTTCTTATTCTTCTTTGGCTTTCTGCATAGTGCTCTTGTCTGGCCACAACCCTTTTAATATGTTGTTCTTGCAGTCTGGTCATGATTGCGGATCCACAGTCATCACTTGGTTCTCACAAACTTCTTACTTCTCGTAGAGCATTCAGTATATCAGCATGGTCCATGGCTCGTCTGCCGTCCATGATAGCTTGCTCATTTCCTTGCACGCCTGCGTACCCTGGCATGAATTTGAAAGATATTTGTCATCCCTGACTTTTTTGGAGACTAAAACAGGTTAACTATTTTCTGTCATCCTAAACAGCTATGTATAAACATTTCATTTTTTCCCACTTTGGTAACGCTGTTTATGTAAATACGTTTTCAATAAGGTATGAAGCAGAAGGACGGGGAAGAAAAACTGTCAGTGCTCAGAAATTATGGTATGCCATCATAGAATCACAGACAGAAACTGGCACACCCTACATGCTGTACAAAGACAGCTGCAACCGAAAGTCCAACCAACAGAACCTTGGCACCATCAAGGGCAGTAACTTGTGCACGGAGATTGTAGAATACAGTGCCCCTGATGAGGTAAATTATAAACAGATATTACACACAGAACTGTGTTGACATACATTTATATCTTCTTCACTTCCTTTTTTTTGTTTTTTTTACTGCTTTAAGCGTCAACTGAGATTAAAGGTTCTGCTCCCACGACTACAGGCACATCCTAATGTAGAATGTCTCGAATGCTATCTAATCTGTCTGTCTTGTTCTTGGTCTACCACTTGCTTGATGCCCCTCTTCTCTTTTGGAAAAGACGGCAACACAAGTCATTCTCTCTAAGCCTTGTTCAGGGGGAGGGGGGCACTGAAGCCTTCTCATCTGTCCTCCCTGGAGGCAGGTTGGAGACCAATACTTTAAGTTAACCATCATAGTAATTGTGTTTAGTATTCGTTGTTTGGCGACTTTTCCTCATTTGACTTCATTCTTGATTTTAACTCTTGGACACTCCTGCAGCCTTTCTCAGACATCTCATCTCTATGGTAACTAATTTTTTGTTCCAGTTTGTTGTGAGGTTTCCAGATTCCCCTGGTCATGATCTTGGTGTCTGCTGACAGAGGAATACCTACAACCTGAGGAAGAAACATTAACCAGCTTGAAGTGATCTACGGAATCATGTATGACCAGGTGACATCCTGACATTGTTCTCCATAGGTGTGGCACTGTAGCTGTATTGCACACCCTTCTGGGTCAGGAGTGGGGAAGAAGAATTCTACGTCACGGGCACAAAGGACTTTCAATTTAATAACATCATTTTGTAATAATTTTTAAGACTTAACTTTTATTAGCATTGTTTTATTGAAAAAAAAAATTTGAATATTTTATTTTATTTAGCAGAAGCTTTTCGGCCAACCACCACTAGTCATAATACCACAAGACATATTTGGTTGATGGTGCTCCCACGTTGTGACCAGCGGGCTCATGATGGGTGATGTGGTCGTGTTATGCTGGCTATCTTCTCTGCCCAGGAATTTTCCTCTACTCACGTTAGGCTGAGTAAGCCTAGGGGTCAAGAGCAGGTTCGCTTTACCTTGGGTGTTGTATACAAGTACTGCCCCCTGTCGGGTCCAAGGACCTGCTGGGGGGGGGGGGGGGGTGGGTGTAAATAGACCCACATTTTTTACAATGAAATACATTTTTTTGGGCATTTGTTTTAGTATGGTTTTGATGTAGTTTCTTTTTAGGGTGTACTTGTTAAGGGGCGGTTGTTCCCTAGAACGGGGCCACAGAAGCCATGCAGAAAAACAGGAAAACATAAATATTGATTATAACATTTGAGTTCACATTTGAATGTTTATAAACGTATTAAAAGTGATAGTTTTATATTCTGTTGTATGTTTTTTTTTTTTAGGTAGCCGTCTGCAACTTAGCATCTATTGCACTGAACATGTATGTGAAACCTGACAAAACATACGATTTTGAGAAACTGCAGCAGGTGACAAAAGTCATTGTTCGTAACCTGAACAAGATCATTGACATCAACTACTACCCTGTCTCCGAGGTAACTAACCAGTTTTCTGTGAAAGCTTCTGTCTTGTTGTACTGTCCCAAGGAACATTTCAACTGTAGTTCTTTACATGCTGGTCTGTACTGTCCCAAGGAACATTTCAATTGTAGTTCTTTACATGCTGGCCTGTACTGTCACAGGAACATTTCAACTGTCGTTCTTTACATGCTGGCCTGTACTGTCCCAAGGAACATTTCAACTGTAGTTCTTTACATGGTCTGTACTGTCCCAAGGAACATTTCAACTGTAGTTCTTTACATGCTGCACTGTCACAGGGAACATTTCAACTGTAGTTCTTTACATGCTGGTCTGTACTGTCCCAAGGAACATTTCAACTGTAGTTCTTTACATGCTGCACTGTCACAGGGAACATTTCAACTGTAGTTCTTTACATGCTGGCCTGTACTGTCCCAAAGAACATTTCAACTGTAGTTCTTTACATGGTCTGTACTGTCACAAGGGACATTTCAACTGTAGTTCTTTACATGCTGGCCTGTACTGTCCCAAGGAACATTTCAACTGTAGTTCTTTACATGCTGGCCTGTACTGTCACAAGGAACATTTCAACTGTAGTTCTTTACATGCTGGACTGTCCCAAGGAACATTTCAACTGTAGTTCTTTACATGCTGGCCTGTACTGTCACAAGGAACATTTCAACTGTAGCCTTTTACATGCTGGCCTGTACTGTCACAAGGAACATTTCAACTGTAGTTCTTTACATGCTGGCCTGTACTGTCCCAAGGAACATTTCAACTGTAGTTCTTTACATGGTCTGTACTGTCCCAAGGAACATTTCAACTGTAGTTCTTTACAGGCTGGCCTGTACTGTCACAGGGAACATTTCAACTGTAGTTCTTTACATGGTCTGTACTGTCACAAGGAACATTTCAATTGTAGCTCTTTCCAGGGATTTTCAGCCCTGATCTTCGTGCTTTCAGAATAAACACACTTTTATTGCTCCATGAAAACTGTCAGATTTTAAATTATCCAGTATTTTTTTTTACTTTCAGACTTTTCTCTGTCAATAGTTTTATTTCACTTTTCTCTTCCAATCCTCTGTCATTCCTCTGCCACTTTTTATCCTGCCAATCCTTGTCTGCCACCTTCAGCCTCTTCTGCTGCCAGTTGTGTTGTTGTATCTACTGTAGCTCAGCTGTCTTCTTTATGTGTGTTGATGTCACACCCAGGTTCATCTTTGGTTTGCTACAGGATCAATCAATTGAAGAATATAGATGAGGTGAAAAATGGTTGTGTTGATATGATGATAGTCTCTCATACTTGGTGCATGCTTTTCACGTCACGGATGCTTGAGTAATTAAATGGCTGGAAACAACTATTCTTTTCTGTACTGTCTTTATTGTGTTACCTCAGTAATGCCACAAATAACATCAAGATATTTTAGCTCTATGGTTACATATTCTTCAGGTCGCATTCTGCTCTTCATCTCTAGTTACTTTCTTAACTGGTTCTAGTGTCCATAACTGCCACCTGGCTTTTAATTCCGTCTGGTACTAACGGGTTGATCGTCGACTCTAATATCTTAATAGTGTTTCCATCTGATGTATATCTATCAATCATGGATCCATGTATCTTGTCTTTGGTCTCTGTAGTTTGATGTCTCGTTCATGTCTCCTCTCTAGGGACAGTCTTTGAGGTTCCATGTGACTGATTCCTCTCCTTCTAGTGTTGAGCTGACAATCCCAACAACTGTAGGTGTTCGCCCGTGACTAGATGACTAGTCCCCCCTTCTAAGTCTTGTAGTTAGAAGGTTCTCTTTGAGGCTCCTTTACTAGTAACTCCTATCCCCATTCTCAATGACCCAAAGATACCCAACTGGTTTATTATTCAGTATTTATACTGGAATGTGTGGTCTGTGTTTTGTACTCGCTAACTGCTTCTAGAATGTTCTAGTATGGCTCAACATGTTCACTTTGTGCGTTCTCACGTGGGATTTTCTCATTGCAGCTTGATTGCATCAGACAGCTCTTCACCAAAATACACGCATTTGTTTGGCGACTGGCCTTCTGTGGATTTCTAGATAGTCTATTACTGCGTTCTCTTTGTTATGGCACGCTTAAAAACCTGACTTCAGATACTAATTATTGATTATCATTTGCAAAATATCTCTGCTAATAAACACACGAAGGTTCTAGAAAGGAATGCCAAGGTTGCCAAGACTTGTTGATTATTCTAGTTATGCGCAATATCCTAACTCCTGACAAATAGCGATGACATCTCTATGTTACACTACAGCTGTTCCTGATGTGCTCATTAAAGTTCCCTGATGAACTGCCACACAGCAGACTAGGCTAAATATAAAACATTTCAGTACTTTCTCTGACATTCAAGACAAAGTGACTTATTACATCAAATAATTTTCCTCTTATGAAAGCAGTCTTTTCTAGGTAAATTCTGCTCTAAATCTCTGATTTGCATGTCAAATCTAGTGTTGTGGTTACACTGGTATATACCCTGTCCCAACGTGGGACGCAATTTTTAACATTTTTTTTTAAAGCCTAACCCCGGCTGTTGTCAGGGGCCCTAAATATAACCTACAGGGTTTCTTGGACTTGCGCCTGGGTGATTCTCATCTGAATGGTGTCACTGGGTGTTTATCACTTGTCATGCGAACCTGGTGGGGTTGAACGTCAGTCGTGATTACCCCCATCCCCCTAGTGGTTTAATTTATTTCCTTGTTTACATACTTTTCAGCTCGACCCAGTCTAAAACTGGTACCGCGTTCTGGGAAATGAAGAAGGCAGCCAGTGTGATGTTAACCTCATCACCCATTGAGAGCTGATTGGCCTACAGAATAGTCTAGCATGCTATGCCCAATGCGCTACCAGCGTGAAAAGTGTCCATGTTGTTATGCTTAATGAACTTTGTCACTTTTGTTGTCCTTTTCCATTTTGATATATTTTAAAATTCTGTGTTTCAAACTGTAGGCAGAGCGTTGCAACAAACGGCACCGTCCCATTGGAATTGGGGTGCAAGGACTTGCAGACACATTTATCTTGATGAGGTTCCCCTTCGATAGTGCTGAGGCAAAACAGCTGAACAAGGAGATTTTTGAAACCATCTACTTCGCTGCCTTGGATGCAAGTTGTGAACTGGCTGAGAAGTATGGTCATTATGAGACATACCAAGGAAGCCCCGTCAGCAAGGGTATCCTGCAGCATGACATGTGGGGTGTGACTACAGTGAGTAGCTTTACACATATAGCAGAGAGTTGTGATTGACTTGAGTGGTTTATGGTGTAGGGGCGTTTACCTCTAATAGTCCATGCTGTGCAGAGCTGTTAGACGTCTTTCTATCCTGTCTAGTGCAGATTGTTTCTGGAACAGATATTCCTTCCTACCACATGTTTGCACCAGTCTTAAATAACAAATTAAACCTCAAAACTACACCGCAGAAGCAAATTGTTATTTGTTGATAAAGACGTGTGGAAATGATCTGCTTTGTCTACTTGTCTCACCTTACCCTTTCATGAGTCATATTTTGTGTCAGATTCAGTCAGTTGGAATTGAGAACACATGCTAACACAACCATTGAAGCCAAACAAAACGGATCAATTGAGAACACATGCTAACACAACCATTGAAGCCACACAAAAAAAGATCAATTGAGAACACCTGCTAACACAACCATTGAAGATAAACAAAACAGATCAATTGAGAACACCACAACCATTGAAGCCAAACAAAACAGATCAATTGAGAAAACATGCTAACACAACCATTGACGCCAAACAAACAGATTAATTGAGAATGCACCTTGGAAAGAAAAGCAGTAAGAATGAACATTTATAGTGGAGAAAAGCAGAAAGTTCTGTGTACAAACTGGGCATATTGAAGTTTCAAATGTAAACCACAAGTCCTGGAACCCAGTGTGGGTTCTAGAACCCCATTTGGGGTGATAGATCCCTAACAAGCATGTCACAAATAACAGGTAAATAGGAGTTTTCTAAAATCAATGTTTTGGACCAAAAGGTGCAGAAATCAGTCTAGCTGTAAAGTATATCGCAGTGCCAGATATCAGTCTAGCTGTAAAGTATATCGCAGTGCCAGTTGGTTCTAAAATATAACCTACCCACAATTGCATAGTGTTACCTTGAATAGAATCCGTAAAGTTCATGAACGTGCTGAATCAGCAGTTCTTTGTTTTGTTTGTCTAATGACACTACAGACAACCAGCCTTGACTGGGTCAGCTTAAGAGAACGTATTGCCAAGTTTGGAGTGAGGAACAGCCTTCTGCTGGCCCCCATGCCTACAGCTTCGACTGCCCAGATCCTGGGAAACAACGAATCCATCGAGGCATATACCAGCAATATTTATTCTAGACGGGTCTTGTCTGGCGAGTTCCAGATCGTCAATCAACACCTACTGAAAGGTGGGGGTTTAAATTGTTTCATGTCAGCAGCTTTAAACCTTTCTAAAAGATAACCTTTTTCAATTATTCTGAAACAATAGAGATACAGGCAGTAGCTCTCCTATATGTATAATGCGGTGCTATTTTACCATTCTGTACATTCATCATTACAAATGTACAACTAATTGTTTCTCTTCTTCAACTCGCATCATTGGTCAAGTTTTGGATAGCAGCACTATGTTAATTTTTACTTTTATCCCTAATTGGAGCACACACCCACAACCAACTTAAGTCAAGCCTTCCATCTCTTGTGTCTGCACACACCCACAATCAACTTATTTCAAGCCCTCCATCTCCTGTGTCTGCACACACCCACAACCAACTTATGTCAAGCCCTCCATTTCTGGTGTCTGCACTCACCCTCAACCAACTTATGTCAAGCCCTCCATCTCCTGTGTCTGCACACACCCACAACCAACTTATGTCAAGCCCTCCATTTCTGGCGTCTGCACACACCCACAACCAACTTATGCCAAGCCCTCCATCTCCTGTGTCTGCACACACCCACAACCAACTTATGTCAAGCCCTCCATCTCTTGTGTCTGCACACACCCTCAACCAACTTATGTCAAGCCCTCCATTTCTGGCGTCTGCACACACCCACAACCAACTTATGTCAAGCCCTCCATCTCCTGTGTCTGCACACACCCACAACCAACTTATGCCAAGCCCTCCATTTTTGGCGTCTGCACACACCCACAACCAACTTATGTCAAGCCCTCTATCTCCTATGTCTGCACACACCCACAGCAAACTTATGTCAAGCCCTCCTTCTCCTGTGTCTGCACACACCCACAGCAAACTTATATCAAGCCCTCCATCTCCTGTGTCTGCACACACCCACAACCAACCTATGACAGCCCTCCATCTCTTGTGTCTGCACACACCCTCAACCAACTTATGTCAAGCCCTCCTTCTCCTGTGTCTGCACACACCCACAACCAACTTATTTCAAGCCCTTCTTCTCCTGTGTCTGCACACACCCACAACCAACTTATTTCAAGCCCTTCATTTCTGGTGTCTGCACACACCCACAACCAACTTATGTCAAGCCCTCCATTTCTGGCGTCTGCACACACCCACAACCAACTTATGTCAAGCCCTCCATCTCCTGTGTCTGCACACACCCACAACCAACTTATGTCAAGCCCTCCATTTCTGGCCTCTGCTTCCATGAAAAGCAAAGATCCTTTTCTTTGCCTTCAGGTGTTTTGCAAATATAGGGCTAGATCTATTTTTGTATTGACCAATCGGCAATTTCTGGGTGATGTGGTCAGGTCAGCTGATCACCTTTACTTCCCAGGACTTCACCTGGTATCTACTCAAGGCTGAGTCGACTTTGGAACCAAAGTCGTTTTTGAAAAAAGTCCAGCTCCATCAGGACCTCAACCCACAACATGCAGTTCTGCAGGCCAGCGTTTAGGCTTCACCATGGCAACGCCCAATCTATCTTGTACAGCACCAGATTCTTCCCTCATTTGATTCGCTGGCAGAGGGTTTAGTTCTCTCCGTAGAAGCTACATTGATGACTGTGCTACCATTGTAGTACTTCTATTCAGCAGAAGCACAGTCAGTGATGTATGTAGTGTGTTAGTCATCGTTTTCTTGCTTCTGATCCCAACATTCTAATGGGTTTGGCTGCAGAGTTGGATATTCTAAGTCTAGTATTCAGTTTAATGTCCTTTGACTTCCACAAATTTGTTTGTGCTGTGGAAGCTCAATTTGCTTTTTAGATTTTTGTTAAAAAAAGGTTGAGAGCGTTGACTTCATTGCGCCGGGTTTTATCACATGTGGCTCAGTCTCTCTTCACAGAAGAGCAAGCCACAATTTTGTTGTTGTTGTAAATGCAGAAAGCTACCTAAATACAATTCAGCCTAAAATATGATATGTAATCATGTGTAACACAGATGTGTCATTTAATGCACCATTTTCTGTTGAGCAGATCTGACGGAGCTTGGTTTGTGGAATGAGGATCTGAAAACTGAAATGATAGCAGCCGGTGGATCTATCCAGGGAATTGCCTCCATCCCTGATGACCTGAAAGCTCTGTACAAGACAGTTTGGGAAATCAAGCAGAGGGTTGGTTCTCTCTTATCTAAAATCAGACATTGATATCTGGGGGCACATCCTGTCTAAAGTCATGTTTTTGTACATATGGTATTTTCTGTGTAATCTCACCTGGAAAAGGTTGGATAAGAGTTACAACTGTGCCCAGTTTGACAGATGAAACAGTCCTTTCAGCTTTAAAAAACAACTGTTCTGCAGCAGCTGTTGGATAAAGTTATACAAACTTTTCAACAAATATTTTTTATGGAAATACCCAAGACAACAGAATAAATGTGGTTTTTTTATTATCTTCCAGAAAAACAAAGTTAAATATTGTGCAACTAGAAGAAAGACACGAAACTTTTTAAGCCAAATGAAGAGAAAGGTATCTTTTGAAAATACCGCTGAAGGTTCAACACATTTCAGATGTCAGTGCAACAGGAACAAATCCAATATTCAGTTTAACATTAGTAAAACATACTAAATCTGTATTTTTGTAAGAAATGCTATATAGCATAACATTTTACTAGAAAGCTCACTAATCGTAATTAAACAGACCCGCAAAAATACAATGGAACATTTCAGCCAAAGTCTTTATCAACAGAGTACCATAGACAAAATAGATTGTGACTAAAAAAATAACAGACAACAGAGATTCTAAACTCTGGTGGATGATGCGACCAGCATCATGCTGGTGGCCTTTATTTCCCAGGATATTTTCTGTCTTTCCTTTTAAGCTGCTCAGCCTTGGAGCCTGATGCCTGGCTGTGGATTTGAACCAAATATCTTTGGGCTGGCAGCAAAGTGTCTGATAACTGAGCGGATGATGACGCCAACTGTTTTGTGCACATTCTCAACAGGCATCAGTGTGTTTGCCTGTGTTGTACTGATGAAATCTCAACTCATTTTCCCTTGGTTCTCTGACTCTCAACCGTTGCTGCCTGAACAATTAATACCACTTATATGTGAACTTTCAGTCTGCAGATTTATTCTTAGAATTACAAGTAAAACTGTAGTTTACCTTTGAAAGTGCTGCATGCAGTCTTGTTAAGTCTGTTGATTTGGTTTAGATTGTTTGGTGCTTTTTTAATATCCTATCCCAAACAGGAAATATCCACAGGTCACGGATCAGTCTAATATTTCAAGGGGTGGTAGATAGGTTGCATGCAGTCGTTGGACCTAGGCTGCACTCTCTCGTGGGACGTAGGTGGGTTGGGGTTAGGGCCAGTTCTAGATGTTTTGGGGTCGTTAAAAGCATCAGAAAGCCAGGAAACCCAGTCTTACCACCCTCTAAAATGTCTGACTCTCCTGTGACATCATCTGGGGTAGGATATTAATTTAAAAAAACTTCATGTGACTGACATTAAGCATAAACTGTTTGTTTCAGGTCATCCTGGAAATGGCTGCCGATCGTGGGGCATTCATTGACCAAAGCCAGTCCTTAAACATCCACATTGCAGAGCCAAACTATGGAAAACTATCTAGCATGCACTTCTATGCCTGGAAACTTGTATGTTGTTCTAATTTTATTTTAAAACTTTCACCTATATACCAAATATTTTGAATATGTTTCATTTTTGTGCCAGGATTTGTAGGTGTAAGAGAAAACAGCACACTGATAGGCTTGCTGGGTGTTATATTGTGTTAGAAGGTGACATTGGAATCACAGGCCATGGCAAGTGTGACTAGCAAGACTTGCCCGCATTAAAAAAAAAAGATCTTCCACAATTAGAGCATGACATTTCAGGACTGTTGTTGCCATCATGAGTATTGAGTGTGCTTCTACTATAGTCCTGGTAAGTGAAATGAGAAGTATGGATTGCGCTTGGTGGTCCTATAAGGGTATCTTTTCAAATCCTGAAAATTTGCTTGTTCAACCTGCCTTTAAAAAAAAATTCTAATTGCTGAAGTATTCTTAACATGTACAAGGGGCTACAGAAGGAATCACAGGACTGGAATCATCTAGAACTCTATGGAGGGAAGATGTGTTATACTGGTGAGCAGGTGCTTCCACAGTGGGAGCTTGATACACACACCTGACTTGTGTCAGTATCCAAGGACAGTAGGAGTAAACACATATCCTGTGCAACCATACTGTCTTGCAACAGATTTGGGGCCCAATGGTCCATGGCCAAAATCGGCCTCACTCATCTTAGATTCTCCAGAGACTCAAATCTCTTGTTAACTTTTTCAGTCCCAAATGGTTTCAAAGAAGGAACCCAGTTTGGCACCATAATTACAGTGAAAAAGGAACCAGCGAGTTACTTGCTAAGATATATCACATACTGTGCTGTATTTAAAATATTTGGCCAGATTTCTTTTGCATACCCAGACCAAACATATGTTGCACTGATACATAGTTCTAGTCGTAGCAAACATTTGTCACATGTAATATAAGTGCTTGAGAGAATCTGAAATGACAAAAACCGCCAGTCAGATATACACTTAGAAAGGTCTACAAGTCAGAGGAAGACCCCTAGGCGCTGATGGCAGACATCAAGAGTATTATATTTTACAAAATACAGGTCTGATTTTAGTCAATATCTCACCTTGGAACCAAAGACAGTTTTCCCAGACACTTATAATCAAGGTCCAGTGTGAATTAGCCTCAGGGTTATCCACCTGAAGGTACCGATTTACCATGGTCTAAAACTCCACAGCACACACCATACAGTTTATGTGGCACTTAGGTCTGACACTCCACCACCATACAGTTTATGTGGCACTTAGGTCTGACACTCCACAGCACACACCATACAGCTTATGTGGCACTCAAAGACTCATAGCTTCCTATGGTCATAAAGTTACTTATTTTTAACTATGGGTGTCATAAGCCACTACATGCTGAGGGAGATACTGAAGCCAGGATCTGAGCACTTATGGACTGGAAAGTTCAATTTGCGATAATGAAACTAACTTTTAACTATAAATTTGGTTTTGTGGGTTTTTGTTGTTGTCATTATCATTTCATCATTTCATTTTTGTTCAACTGATTCTGCAGGGATTAAAGACTGGTATGTACTACCTACGCACAAAACCAGCAGCTCAAGCTATCCAGTTTACGGTAGATAAAACCCGTTTGGCCAGCACAAAAGTGGATGGTAAAACTGGCGCTAGTCCCAGAAAGACACACCCAAGGAAACCCAGTTCTGAAAACAGGCGCCAGGGAAGCAATGAGAACAAAGAAAATGAAAAAGAGCGCAGTCAAAGAAATCAGAATATGGCAGCTTTAGCCTGCTCCCTACAAAACAAAGACGAGTGTCTGATGTGTGGCTCATAGATGTCAACTGTTGTGTTTGACCTGTAATATCTACACTTAAGTATCACATTTTGAAGGTAACGGTTTATTCCCAACTGCATGTTCATAACATAGTTAAATATTATGTTTTACCTGAGCTTCCACCTGTCACGCTATGGGGTATTTATTTTTTTTTCCCCTTAACTGCTTGTTCATAACGTAGTTGTATATTATGTTTTACCTGAGCTTCCACCTGTCATGCTGTGGGGTATCTATTTTATTCCCTTAACTGCTTGTTCATAACATAGTTAAATATTATGTTTTACCTGAGCTTCCACCTGTCACGCTATGGGGTATTTATTTTTTTTTCCCCTTAACTGCTTGTTCATAACATAGTTGTATATTATGTTTTACCTGAGCTTCCACTTGTCACGCTGTGGGGTATCTATTTTATTCCCTTAACTGCTTGTTCATAACATAGTTAAATATTATGTTTTACCTGAGCTTCCACTTGTCACGCTATGGGGTATCTATTTTTTTCCCCCCTTAACTGCTTGTTCATAACATAGTTGTATATTATGTTTTACCTGAGCTTCCACTTGTCACGCTGTGGGGTATCTATTTTATTCCCTTAACTGCTTGTTCATAACATAGTTAAATATTATGTTTTACCTGAGCTTCCACTTGTCACGCTATGGGGTATCTATTTTATTCCCTTAACTGCTTGTTCGTAACATAGTTAAATATTATGTTTTACCTGAGCTTCCACTTGTCACGCTATGGGGTATCTATTTTTTTTTTCCCTTAACTGCTTGTTCATAACATAGTTGTATATTATGTTTTACCTGAGCTTCCACTTGTCACGCTGTGGGGTATCTATTTTATTCCCTTAACTGCTTGTTCATAACATAGTTAAATATTATGTTTTACCTGAGCTTCCACTTGTCACGCTATGGGTTATCTATTTTATTCCCTTAACTGCTTGTTCATAACATAGTTAAATATTATGTTTTACCTGAGCTTCCACTTGTCACGCTATGGGGTATCTATTTTATTCCCTTCACTGCTTGTTCATAACATAGTTAAATATTATGTTTTACCTGAGCTTCCACCTGTCACGCTATGGGGTATCTATTTTATTCCCTTAACTGCTTGTTCATAACATAGTTAAATATTATGTTTTACCTGAGCTTCCACTTGTCACGCTATGGGGTATCTATTTTTTTTTTCCCTTAACTGCTTGTTCATAACATAGTTGTATATTATGTTTTACCTGAGCTTCCACTTGTCACGCTGTGGGGTATCTATTTTATTCCCTTAACTGCTTGTTCATAACATAGTTAAATATTATGTTTTACCTGAGCTTCCACTTGTCACGCTATGGGGTATCTATTTTATTCCCTTAACTGCTTGTTCATAACATAGTTAAATATTATGTTTTACCTGAGCTTCCACTTGTCACGCTATGGGGTATCTATTTTATTCCCTTAACTGCTTGTTCATAACATAGTTTAAATATTATGTTTTAACCTGAGCTTCCACCTGTCACGCTATGGGGTATCTATTTTTATTCCCTTAACTGCTTGTTCATAACATAGTTAAATATTATGTTTTACCTGAGCTTCCACTTGTCACGCTATGGGGTATCTATTTTATTCCCTTAACTGCTTGTTCATAACATAGTTAAATATTATGTTTTACCTGAGCTTCCACTTGTCACGCTATGGGGTATCTATTTTATTCCCTTAACTGCTTGTTCATAACATAGTTAAATATTATGTTTTACCTGAGCTTCCACTTGTCACGCTATGGGGTATCTATTTTTTTTTCCCTTAACTGCTTGTTAATAAATAACATCATCATCATCATCAGGTGCCTTGCCGACTGGCGTGGGCGATCATGCCTCTCCTTAATCTGCGATCTCCGGCAGCATGTATCAATTCGTGTGCCAACACACCTCCACGCCATGCAACAAGACTGTCAAGCATCTTCTCTCGTTGTCTTCCTCTATCTCTCCTTCCACATATCTTTCCAGTGGTCACAACATGTTCTATTTTCCCTCTTCTCATATATATAACATAATTATATGTTATGTTTCACCTGAGCTTCCTTCCACATGTCGTGCTGTGGGGTATCTATTTTGTTTCCAAATACTGTACAGCAGAACATCAATTATCCGGACTCTGTGTTATCCTGTCTGGTGTTTTTTTTTTTTAGCAGTTGACTCTCTCATCTTAGGCTGACTTTTTACCATTGCATAATTACTTTTCTGTTTTAAAAAAAAACATTTTATGTTTGTGTATTCATACTGTATGTTATACTTTGTTTATTTTTTTTCTGCTGTTCATTGAGACAAATTTATCTTAAAATAATAATATTTTTAGTTTTGGACATCTTTTTTGCATAATAAATGTCTGTATGTACAGTACTATACAAAAGAAATGTTTATAAAGTACTTGCCTGTAATAAGAGGTCAAAAATATGAATAACTGTTGATTTTTGTTTTTAAAACAAATTTGTTTTTAATGACATGGGTGGGGTCAAAACTGATGTATTTATAGAATCTTGCATGTTTGGCTGGTTTTTTGTTGTTGTTTTCTCTTCTATTGTGTCTGGCCTAGCCTGTTGCCACATTAGGCCGGATATTGCAGAGTATATTGTATTTGTTCCTTGCACATGTACAGAAAATTGTTTCTGGCTTTTATGAGGGTATCAGTAACTAGTAATATAGTAGGCACGTTTTGTGTGTGCTATATCTGCCAAGAACAGCCAGGGAAACCTAATAAAATGCGCCTGCTATACTACTATAGCACTTCATCTGTGTCTCTATGTATGCCTCTGAAATGTTACTTGAACTTGTGATTATTATATGGTAGAAATGTCGACAATTTTATTTCAGTGTGCACATACAAGATGTAAATGTAAGTGGTTGCTTGGAGTGTTGCTATAACAAGGTGTGTGTAAGTGGTTGCTTGGAATGTTGCTATAACAAGGTGTGTGTAGGTGGTTGCTTGGAATGTTGCTATAACAAGGTGTGTGTAGATGGTTGCTTGGAGTGTTGCTATAACAAGGTGTGTGTAGATGGTTGCTTGGAATGTTGCTATAACAAGGTGTGTGTAGGTGGTTGCTTGGAGTGTTGCTATAACAAGGTGTGTGTAGGTGGTTGCTTGGAGTGTTGCTATAACAAGGTGTATGTAGATGGTTGCTTGAAGTGTTGCTATAACAAGGTGTGTGTAGGTGGTTGCTTGGAATGTTGCTATAACAAGGTGTGTGTAGGTGGTTGCTTGGAGTGTTGCTATAACAAGGTGTGTGTAGGTGGTTGCTTGGAGTGTTGCTATAACAAGGTGTGTGTAGGTGGTTGCTTGGAGTGTTGCTATAACAAGGTGTGTGAAGATGGTTGCTTGGAGTGTTGCTATAACAAGGTGTGTGAAGATGGTTGCTTGGAGTGTTGCTATAACAAGGTGTGTGTAGGTGGTTGCTTGGAATGTTGCTATAACAAGGTGTGTGTAGGTGGTTGCTTGGCGTGTTGCTATAACAAGGTGTGTGTAGGTGGTTGCTTGGCGTGTTGCTATAACAAGGTGTGTGTAGGTGGTTGCTTGGCGTGTTGCTATAACAAGGTGTGTGTAGATGGTTGCTTGGAGTGTTGCTATAACAAGGTGTGTGTAGATGGTTGCTTGGAGTGTTGCTATAACAAGGTGTGTGTAGATGGTTGCTTGGAATGTTGCTATAACAAGGTGTGTGAAGGTGGTTGCTTGGAATGTTGCTATAACAAGGTGTGTGAAGGTGGTTGCTTGGAATGTTGCTATAACAAGGTGTGTATAGGTGGTTGCTTGGAGTGTTGCTATAACAAGGTGTATAGGTGGTTGCTTGGAATGTTGCTATAACAAGGTGTGTATAGGTGGTTGCTTGGAGTGTTGCTATAACAAGGTGTGTGTAGATGGTTGCTTGGAGTGTTGCTATAACAAGGTGTGTGAAGATGGTTGCTTGGAGTGTTGCTATAACAAGGTGTGTGTAGGTGGTTGCTTGGAATGTTGCTATAACAAGGTGTGTGTAGGTGGTTGCTTGGCGTGTTGCTATAACAAGGTGTGTGTAGGTGGTTGCTTGGCGTGTTGCTATAACAAGGTGTGTGTAGGTGGTTGCTTGGCGTGTTGCTATAACAAGGTGTGTGTAGGTGGTTGCTTGGAGTGTTGCTATAACAAGGTGTGTGAAGATGGTTGCTTGGAGTGTTGCTATAACAAGGTGTGTGAAGATGGTTGCTTGGAGTGTTGCTATAACAAGGTGTGTGTAGGTGGTTGCTTGGAATGTTGCTATAACAAGGTGTGTGTAGGTGGTTGCTTGGCGTGTTGCTATAACAAGGTGTGTGTAGGTGGTTGCTTGGCGTGTTGCTATAACAAGGTGTGTGTAGGTGGTTGCTTGGCGTGTTGCTATAACAAGGTGTGTGTAGATGGTTGCTTGGAGTGTGTTGCTATAACAAGGTGTGTGTAGATGGTTGCTTGGAGTGTTGCTATAACAAGGTGTGTGTAGATGGTTGCTTGGAATGTTGCTATAACAAGGTGTGTGAAGGTGGTTGCTTGGAATGTTGCTATAACAAGGTGTGTGAAGGTGGTTGCTTGGAATGTTGCTATAACAAGGTGTGTGTATAGGTGGTTGCTTGGAGTGTTGCTATAACAAGGTGTGTATAGGTGGTTGCTTGGAATGTTGCTATAACGAGGTGTGTATAGGTGGTTGCTTGGAGTGTTGCTATAACAAGGTGTGTGTAGATGGTTGCTTGGAGTGTTGCTATAAACAAGGTGTGTGAAGATGGTTGCTTGGAGTGTTGCTATAACAAGGTGTGTGTAGGTGGTTGCTTGGAATGTTGCTATAAACAAGGTGTGTGTAGGTGGTTGCTTGGCGTGTTGCTATAACAAGGTGTGTAGTGGTTGTGGTTGCTTGGCGTGTTGCTATAACAAGGTGTGTGTAGGTGGTTTGCTATAACAGCTTGGGTTGTGTTGTGCTATAACAAGGTGTGTGTAGATGGTTGCTTGGAGTGTTGCTATAACAAGGTGTGTGTAGATGGTTGCTTGGAGTGTTGCTATAACAAGGTGTGTGTAGATGGTTGCTTGGAATGTTGCTATAACAAGGTGTGTGTAGGTGGTTGCTTGGTGTTGCTTGGAGTGTTGCTATAACAAGGTGTGTGTGGGTGGTTGCTTGGAATGGTTGCTATAACAAGGTGTGTATAGGTGGTTGCTTGGAGGAGTGTTGCTATAACAAGGTGTGTAACTAGGTGGTTGCTTGGAATGTTGCTATAACAAGGTGGTGTAGATGGTGCTTGGAATGTGTTGCTATAACAAGGTGTGTGTAGGGTGGTTGCTTGGAGTGTTGCTATAACAAGGTGTGTGTAGGTGGTTGCTTGGAATGTTGCTATAACAAGGTGTGTGTAGGTGGTTGCTTGGAGTGTTGCTATAACAAGGTGTGTGTAGGTGGTTGCTTGGAGTGTTGCTATAACAAGGTGTGTGTAGGTGGTTGCTTGGAATGTTGCTATAACAAGGTGTGTGTAGATGGTTGCTTGGAGTGTTGCTGCTATAACAAGGTGTGTGTAGATGGTTGCTTGTGTAGGTGTTGCTTGGAGTGTTGCTATAACAAGGTGTGTGTAGATGGTTGCTTGGAGTGTTTGCTATAACAAGGTGTGTGTAGGTGGTGTGTTAGCTAGGTGTGTGTAGGTGGTTGCTTGGAATGTTGCTATAACAAGGTGTGTGTTGCTGTAAACAAGGTGTATAGCTTGGAGTGTTGCTATAACAAGGTGTGTGTGGTTGCTGGTTTGCTATTGGGTGTGTATAGGTGGTTGCTGGAGTGTTGCTATAACAAGGTGTGTGTAGATGGTTGCTTGGAGTGTTGCTATAACAAGGTGTGTGTAGGTGGTTGCTTGGAGTGTTGCTATAACAAGGGTGGTGTGTGTCGATGGTTGCTTGGAGTGTTGCTATAAACAAGGGTGTATAGGTGGTGTGGACAAGGTTGCTATGGGTGACTATGGAGTGTTGCTATAGATGGTTGCTTGGAATGTTGCTATAACAAGGTGTGTGTAGGTGGTTGCTTGGAGTGTTGCTATAACAAGGTGTGTGTAGGTGGTTAGGGAATGTTGCTTGGAGTGTTGCTATAACAAGGTGGTGTGTGGAGTGGTTGCTAGGTGGTTGCTTGGAGTGTTGCTATAACAAGGTGTGTGTGTAGGTGGTTGCTTGGAGTGTTGCTATAACAAGGTGTGTGTAGGGTGCTGGAGTGTTGCTAATGTTGCTTGGATAACAAGGTGTGTGTAGGTGGTTGCTTGGCGTGTTGCTATAACAAGGTGTGTGTAGGTGGTTGCTTGGAATGTGTGTAGGTGGTTGCTTTGGAGTGTTGCTATAACAAGGTGTGTGTAGATGGTTGCTTGGAGTGTTGCTATAACAAGGTGTGTGTAGATGGTTGCTTGGGAGTGTTGCTATAACAAGGTGTGTGTAGGTGGTTGCTTGCTTGGTGTGTGTAGTGTTGCTATAACAAGGTGTGTGTAGATGGTTGCTTGGAGTGTTGCTATAACAAGGTGTGTGTAGGTGGTGGTTGCTTGGAGTGTTGCTATAACAAGGTGTGTGTAGGTGGTTGCTTGGAATGTTGCTATAAACAAGGTGTGTGTGGTTGGAGTGTTGTGGTGGTGTGCTGGTGTATGTAGATGGTTGCTATATAACAAGGTGTGTGTAGGTGGTTGCTTGGAATGTTGCTATAACAAGGTGTGTGTAGGTGGTTGCTTGGAGTGTTGCTATAACAAGGTGTGTGTAGGTGGTTGCTTGGAGTGTTGCTATAACAAGGTGTGTGTAGGTGGTTGCTTGGAGTGTTGCTATAACAAGGTGTGTGTAGATGGTTGCTTGGAGTGTTGCTATAACAAGGTGTGTGTAGATGGTTGCTTGGAGTGTTGCTATAACAAGGTGTGTGTAGATGGTTGCTTGGCGTGTGTGTAGATGGTTGCTTGGAAGTGTTGCTATAACAAGGTGTGTGTAGGTGGTTGCTTGGAGTGTTGCTATAACAAGGTGTGTGTAGGTGGTTGCTTGGAGTGTTGCTATAACAAGGTGTGTGTAGTAGGTGGTTGCTTGGGAGTGTTGCTATAACAAGGTGTGTATAGGTGGTTGCTTGGAGTGTTGCTATAACAAGGTGTGTGTAGAGTGGTTGCTTGTTGGAATGTTGCTATAACAAGGTGTGTGTAGGTGGTTGCTTGGAATGTTGCTATAACAAGGTGTGTGTAGATGGTGCTTGTTTGCTTGGCTTGTGTTGCTATAACAAGGTGTGTGTAGGTGGTTGCTTGGAGTGTTGCTATAACAAGGTGTATGTAGAGTTGGTTGCTTGGAGTGTTGCTATAAACAAGGTGTGTGTAGATGGTGTTGCTTGGAGTGTTGCTATAACAAGGTGTGTGTAGATGGTTGCTTGGAATGTTGCTATAACAAGGTGTGTGTAGGTGGTTGCTTGGAATGTTGCTATAACAAGGTGTGTGTAGATGGTTGCTTGGCGTTTTGCTATAACAAGGTGTGTGTAGATGGTTGCTTGGCGTGTTGCTATAACAAGGTGTGTGTAGTGGTTGCTTGGAGTGTTTTGCTTGCTATAACAAGGTGTGTGTAGGTGGTTGCTTGGAGTGTTGCTATAACAAGGTGTATAGGTGGTTGCTTGGCGTGTTGCTATAACAAGGTGTGTGTAGATGGTTGCTTGGAGTGTTGCTATAACAAGGTGTGTGTAGATGGTTGCTTGGAGTGTTGCTATAACAAGGTGTGTGTAGATGGTTGCTTGGCGTGTTGCTATAACAAGGTGTGTGTAGGTGGTTGCTTGGAGTGTTGCTATAACAAGGTGTGTGTAGGTGGTTGCTTGGAGTGTTGCTATAACAAGGTGTGTGAAGATGGTTGCTTGGAGTGTTGCTATAACAAGGTGTGTGAAGATGGTTGCTTGGAGTGTTGCTATAACAAGGTGTGTGTAGGTGGTTGCTTGGAATGTTGCTATAACAAGGTGTGTGTAGGTGGTTGCTTGGCGTGTGTGCTATAACAAGGTGTGTGTAGGTGGTTGCTTGGCGTGTTGCTATAAACAAGGTGTGTGTAGGTGGTTGCTTGGCGTGTTGCTATAACAAGGTGTGTGTAGATGGTTGCTTGGAGTGTTGCTATAACAAGGTGTGTGTAGATGGTTGCTTGGAGTGTTGCTATAACAAGGTGTGTGTAGATGGTTGCTTGGAATGTTGCTATAACAAGGTGTGTGAAGGTGGTTGCTTGGAATGTTGCTATAACAAGGTGTGTGTAGGTGGTTGCTTGAAATGTTGCTATAACAAGGTGTGTATAGGTGGTTGCTTGGAATGTTGCTATAACAAGGTGTGTGTAGATGGTTGCTTGGAGTGTTGCTATAACAAGGTGTGTGTAGGTGGTTGCTTGGAGTGTTGCTATAACAAGGTGTGTGTAGGTGGTTGCTTGGAATGTTGCTATAACAAGGTGTGTGTAGATGGTTGCTTGGAGTGTTGCTATAACAAGGTGTGTGTAGGTGGTTGCTTGGAGTGTTGCTATAACAAGGTGTATGTAGATGGTTGCTTGAAGTGTTGCTATAACAAGGTGTGTGTAGGTGGTTGCTTGGAATGTTGCTATAACAAGGTGTGTGTAGGTGGTTGCTTGGAGTGTTGCTATAACAAGGTGTGTGTAGGTGGTTGCTTGGAGTGTTGCTATAACAAGGTGTGTGTAGGTGGTTGCTTGGAGTGTTGCTATAACAAGGTGTGTGAAGATGGTTGCTTGGAGTGTTGCTATAACAAGGTGTGTGAAGATGGTTGCTTGGAGTGTTGCTATAACAAGGTGTGTGTAGGTGGTTGCTTGGAATGTTGCTATAACAAGGTGTGTGTAGGTGGTTGCTTGGCGTGTTGCTATAACAAGGTGTGTGTAGGTGGTTGCTTGGCGTGTTGCTATAACAAGGTGTGTGTAGGTGGTTGCTTGGCGTGTTGCTATAACAAGGTGTGTGTAGATGGTTGCTTGGAGTGTTGCTATAACAAGGTGTGTGTAGATGGTTGCTTGGAGTGTTGCTATAACAAGGTGTGTGTAGATGGTTGCTTGGAATGTTGCTATAACAAGGTGTGTGAAGGTGGTTGCTTGGAATGTTGCTATAACAAGGTGTGTGTAGGTGGTTGCTTGAAATGTTGCTATAACAAGGTGTGTATAGGTGGTTGCTTGGAGTGTTGCTATAACAAGGTGTATAGGTGGTTGCTTGGAATGTTGCTATAACAAGGTGTGTATAGGTGGTTGCTTGGAGTGTTGCTATAACAAGGTGTGTGTAGATGGTTGCTTGGAGTGTTGCTATAACAAGGTGTGTGTAGGTGGTTGCTTGGAGTGTTGCTATAACAAGGTGTGTGTAGGTGGTTGCTTGGAATGTTGCTATAACAAGGTGTGTGTAGGTGGTTGCTTGGCGTGTTGCTATAACAAGGTGTGTGTAGGTGGTTGCTTGGCGTGTTGCTATAACAAGGTGTGTGTAGATGGTTGCTTGGCGTGTTGCTATAACAAGGTGTGTGTAGATGGTTGCTTGGAGTGTTGCTATAACAAGGTGTGTGTAGATGGTTGCTTGGAGTGTTGCTATAACAAGGTGTGTGTAGATGGTTGCTTGGAGTGTTGCTATAACAAGGTGTGTGTAGATGGTTGCTTGGAATGTTGCTATAACAAGGTGTGTGTAGATGGTTGCTTGGCGTGTTGCTATAACAAGGTGTGTGTAGATGGTTGCTTGGAATGTTGCTATAACAAGGTGTGTGTAGGTGGTTGCTTGGAATGTTGCTATAACAAGGTGTGTGTAGGTGGTTGCTTGGAGTGTTGCTATAACAAGGTGTGTGAAGATGGTTGCTATAACAAGGTGTGTGAAGATAAGCATCACACTATAAATATCAGCTATTTCTCTCTGCTTCAGCGAAGTCCAGTCTTAGTCGAGGTTTCGACATCACCGCAATCGGGTTTTCCCACATTTGCTCCGTTCCTGTGCCTGTGCAAATTAAATTAAATGTCCTCACTGTCCCATTTGAAAAAACTGATGAACAAACAATTAGTCCCAGAATAGTCCATAAATATGCGCACGCAGTAAAAGCATACGGCAGTTGCTAGAGGTGCCAAAGCCAACAGTCACCACCAGAAATGTGGTTTGTAGTTTATGGAAGTAGCCGGGCACAAAAAGTTAGCTATACTCACGTAGAATTATTACTAAAAAAAAAAATGGCAGTGATGGACAGTTGCATCAGGGCAGTGAAGTGCAAAGGGTTCATTTAAGATGTATGCTGAACATTCTAGATTGGTAAATTTAAAGAATTTTTATATTCTCCAAGCTCAGAATTAGGGGGTGTGTAAGAGCACTGGAACTTCACATCTGATGTAACTAGGTCATGATTCAGCTCAGCACATCTGATGTAACTAGGTCATGATTCAGCTCAGCACATCTGATGTAACTAGGTCATGATTCAGCTCAGCACATCTGATGTAACTAGGTCATGATTCAGCTCAGCACATCTGATGTAACTAGGTCATGATTCAGCTCAGCACATCTGATGTAACTAGGTCATGATTCAGCTCAGCACATCTGATCTAACTAGGTCATGATTCAGCTCAGCACATCTGCACCAGCCAGGATTGGGGCCCTGATGTTTATATTTCTGTATGCGTTTTAGCTACATCATTGTCAACATGCTCCAAACCAATATCCAGTCGACAGTCCGTGATTTTAAAAAACCTGAAAACATGCCACTTCAAAAATCAGCACCATCAAGGGTGCCTTGAGATTTTATGGGTTTATTTAAACAGATATTACACATAGTAAATGATGTATACAGGTAAACTGTATTTGGCTATTTCTTGTGCCTTGCCGCTATATTTTAACAAATTAATTTTTATGTGCTTCCATGCAGTCTGTTGGGTGATACCACTTGTGTGTGCTTTCATGAAATCTGTTGTGTGATAACACCTTTTGTATGTGCTTTCATGGAATCTGTAGCGTGTTACCACTTTTAGCGTTACTTTTTGTGTAATGCCGCTTGTGTGCTTTCATAGAAACTATTGTATAAAACCACTTTTGTGTGCTTTCATAGAAACTGTTGTGTAATACCACTTTTGCAACAGACTGCAATTTGATCCTGTCACCCCATAAAAGTCCTTTTTTCCAGGCATTTATGGGTTGTTGATGACTTTGCTGGGCAGAGGCCAGTTTGCCTATACAACAGTTCTGATACTGGTTGCATCTTCATGGTGTGTGGAGATGATTATATTTACTAAAAAAACCCAAGATATTTGGAGAGGGGAAAATGGCTTGTTTGCATCACCTTGATGTCACTTCACTCCACCTGTCTGTATCCTTGATGTCACTTCACTCCACCTGTCTGTATCCACAAAAATACTGTTATGGTCAAAAGTCAGGACAGCAGTGAATTCTCTGTTCCATTTGTATTTAGTGATTTCCCCTTTCAGGTAAGGTTAGCTGTGTATCCTTTACAGGATGTTTGCAGAACCAACCCCAGCAGCCCCTGGCTGTTGTGTGCTTTCTCTAGGCAAATTTACGCCCAGTAGTTTGCCATTGCTTTCTAGACGGTCGGCTCCCTGATACCACTGTCGAAACCAACGCAAAGTGCATGACCCTCAGCTGGGATCGAACCCGGCACCACGGCATTACGAAGCGTTCGCATCAACTTAGCCACAGAGCTGACTCCCCCTCAGGTAGAACCCACAAAAATTAGCTTTGCTAAAGAAAGTCACGAAATGGTTTGCCCACTTAGAGAGAATGCCTTGTGACACCATACCATACAAAGCATACATGGAAAGAGAAGAAGGACGTAGAGCACGAGGTAGACCAAGAACAAGATGGAAGGATAACATCAGAGAAACTCTACAACAGCACGATGTGCCTATGGTCGAGGCAGCCAGAAGAGCTAGAACCTTATATCTCCCTCGACACCCACAGCGGTAAAAGAGGAAGTGAAGAAGAAGAAAGAAAGAAAGTCACTTTTTTTTTTTTTAATTCAATAATTTGTTAAATGATTTGATGGTCGTGATGTCACAGTGAGCATCACTACTGCCTGTCCACTTATGGTCAAAGGTTTAAACTCCCTAAATTTAAAAAAAAAAAAAAAACAACCAAGGACCCCAGGTTTCTTACACCGGCTGGTCAACATCACACCGCCTGCCGTTACTTCCTAGGTACTCGTTTTAGGTGAGTCAACATCACACTGGCTGGTCAACATCACACCGGCTGCCGTTACTTCCTAGGTACTCATTTTAGGTGAGTCAACATCACACTGGCTGGTCAACATCACACCGACTGCCGTTACTTCCTAGGTACTCATTTTAGGTGAGTCAACATCACACCGGCTGCCGTTACTTCCTAGGGACTCATTTTAGGTGGATCAACATGGAGTCAAAGTCAAGTCTGAAAGTACGAAAGCAAATCAGTCTTGTGGATTGAAACCAAATTCTTTTGAGCTGACAGGCAAGCGACTAGCCACTACACTGCCATGGCTCCATAAAGGGTACAATATTTGCCACAAATTATACCAGCCTGAAAATATCTAAAACTAATACTTTAAAAAAGAATTTTTTTTAAAACACCCACCAAACATTTATATACAAGTATTTATTATACAGTGAAGTGTCAAGGGATGTTAAACTACGACTACGTCTCTGTTTGGTTCACTGTCTCTGATTGGTTCACTGTCTCTTTTGGTATCAAGGTTAGGCAGGTCTCTTTGTCATTTGCAAAGTCTTGTTTTATCTGGCAAACATCCCCGAGCTCTTCTGTGAACCGTTTGATTAACACCAAAGCTGTTTTCCCGTTCTGAAAGGAAAGAAAAACCACACAAATGTCACAGGCTAATGGCAGGCACAGGTGTCAAAAGTGTCATGAGTATAGAACAAAATTGGTAGAGATCACAGGGGTGTGTCTGATATGTAGCTCTTTGGGCATTCATTATGTGGGGGTTAGCCTTCTCTGGCTTTCATGGGACATTTGTAGACTCATGTATTGTGCCCAGTCTTTCTGTTTTTTATCCAGTTTTCCTGACGCCTCCTCTTCTAATTCTCCATTTTTCTTTGTTGGTTACTGAAGAACATATGAAGCTCAGTGCATAGACTTGCTTCAGTGATAATTCTTCTCTATGGCTTTACTGGACTCCATAGTGTTGCATAGTTTTGTGAGGGTAAAGCAAACAAATAGGCAGCTGCTCGGGGGGTGAAGGGGGTCTGGGACACTCAAACACTTCAGAGACAATTACAAGTTGCTTTTCATCTTGTGCCTATACATGAGTAGTGTGTACATACAAACACTCATCTACAAGCATACACACACAGTAGTATATGCACAAATACATACACACAATAATCAATGACACACACTCATACAACATTCGGTTTGTGACTAACATCTGATGGGGTTGGTAAACATGGTGTACTGTCTAGCCAGGGACCTGTCAGTTCTGGATGCACGCTGATCATACAAATGTCTTTAACTTTCCGTCTGAACAGACGGTTTAAAAGAGTCTTGATGAACCAGACAAAAAGTCGTATTAAGATGAACATCTGCGATTATCACTCCTGTCAGCTCCATGATGATAAATGTGGGTGAAACCCTGTGGATGGTTCTGAGAAGCCTTGGCAAATCTTGTATTCTCCACTATCTGAAGGTGTCCCATACTAGATCCAGGTTAATGTTTAATTGGTCTTTTTCTTGCTAAATTTAGCAACAAATAAATATGCGTATACTTTGATTTTAAAGAGGACAGAATTGCTCTGGATCACCGACTGTCATGCAATAAGCTCATTTACCATCCCACATAGTGACGTCAGTGTCAAGCTGGAACATCTCTCCACTCACTCTCCATCTGGCAGAGTGGAGATGTGCCAGGAATGTTGGGTTTGTTCTTTTGGTTTCTCTTAAATTTGCTACAATTTGGAAACTATAGACATTTCACAATATGTTTGGTCAGATGGAGTTAAAAGGGTCAGGAAGATGTTTCCTGAACATTCAAGATCAACCTGCTGGCTGTGACATATAATCCTTCTAACTAGCCTGTTTGTTACATGTTTACAGCTTGTGTGTGTCTAGGTTTCTCTCTGTTGGGCTGTGACATATAATCCTTCTACCTGGCCTGTTTGTTACATGTTTACAGCTTGTGTGTGTCTAGGTTTCTCTCTGTTGGGCTGTTAAATATAATCCTTCTACCTGGTCTGTTTCTTACATGTTTACAGCTTGTGTGTGTCTAGGTTTCTCTCTGTTGGGCTGTGAGATATAATCCTTCTACCTGGCCTAATTGTTACATGTTTACAGCTTGTGTGTGTCTAAGTTTCTTTCTGTTGGGCTAGTAGTAAATCCATGAGGCCAAGTGAAACACAAATGAACCTGTTTGTGTCCTAAAAGCAAAGAAGTATTTTTTCTAAAAAAAACTTATTATAGTACTCACGTTCCAAATATGTTTTCAATGTACATTATCCATGCAAATGGGGTGGGCTGATGAGTGCCAGAGAATTTCTAGGCACTGCATCTCTAGGGGGGAGCACCATAGAATTTCTAGGTACTGCATCTCTGGGGGGGGAGCACCAGAGAATTTCTAGGCACTGCATCTCTGGGGGGGGGGGGGGGAGGATTTCTAGGTAGCACTCAGAGAATCTCTAGGTACTGCATCTCTGGGGGGGGGGGGGGGGGGAGCACCAGAGAATTTTTAGGTACTGCATCTCTGGGGGGGGGGGGGGGGGGAGCACCAGAGAATTTCTAGGCACTGCATTTCTAGGGGAGGGGAGCACCAGAGAATTTCTAGGCACCAGAGAATTTCTGGCATCTCGGGGGGGGGGGGGGGGGGGAGCACCAGAGAATTTCTAGGCACTGCATCTCTGGGGAAGGGGGGGGGGGAGGGGAGCACCAGAGAATTTCTAGGCACTGCATCTCTGGGGGAAGGGAGAGGTTTAACACCCAGACTGCCTTCCTAACAAGCATGTTGTAAGATTTGACTAGGAGCTTCCTTCAAAGTCGAAGTACATCTACCTGAGAGGCAAGGAACCAACAGTCTGCATACAAGTAAGCCAAATCTTTGAAACAAATGTGCTCGCAAAACTTTTCTGAAACAGAATTATAGTCCAGAAGTGAATTAACAACCAAAACTTTCTGCTGGAGTTTGTAGCCGATGAACATGAAAAAGAAGACCACAGGGCCTGATCTTTGGACACATCATGTGGAGGAGATATAACTAGAGCATAGTGATAATGGGATAGCAGGTGAAGGGAGATCAAAAGATGTGAGATGGAATGCAATGACATCAAAGAATGTCTGCATACAAACGTTTTGGAAGTACACTAGATGGAGGTACATGCTTATTTGTTTTTCCAAATTGTTTAAAGGTTGAATAGGGTATCCCAGATCTGTTTTTATCAACCTAACATCACAAATGTGGCTTTTTGAGTCACTTTAGTCAAGCAGCAGTAGAGAAACTAATCAAATGTGGACTCACATAAGAATGACCTGGACTATAAGAAGAAGACAAACCAACCTTGGCTTCGCTTGATGCTGCTACATGCACCTTCAACTGCTTCCCTTTAAGAAGTAACGACTTCATCTTGTTCAACTTGACAGAGAAGTCATTGTCACCAACTTTGGAGTGAATCCTGAACTCCTTGACTGCACTCTTCTGTAGCTTGTTCCTGGATGGTGACGTCTCTGCATTTGTTGCAGGTGTTATTTTAGAGGCTGCTAAAGTCTTGCTACTCCACAAGGCCTGCAGCTGGAAGCACAGGAGCCCATCCTTGTTTCTGTGCGTGTATACAAGCCTGCATTTCTTCTGATCTGCCATAGCCTTACTTTCAGCAAACGTTAGTTGTGAAATAAGAACCCCTGGTGCATCAAACAGCAGACATTGATCAGAGTCTGTGAAAGCAACTGGTTTATTCTGGGCAGCCTTAGAATTATCCTTGGAAATAAAGTGCTCAGATCCGGAGGAAAAGGGCTTCCGAAAATGTAAACTTAATGTTGACATCAAAGGTACAGGTGAAAGGAAGTCAGCCTGTTTATTGCTGAGAACTTGAAATGACGAAACACTCCGTAGATGTACAACCTTTACTGCCAAACACTTGGCTGACGAAAGATGACGTACCATACTGCATGGAGTTAATAAATGTGTTGGCAACATGTATTCATGAAAGTATCTGAAGTATGATCTCCTCATAGTACGGGCTAAAAGACATACCATGTTGGAGCTGAAATAAAAACAGAGGCAACATTAAGTTTTTTAAATAATTCAGATTTTCATGCTTCATTTATTAAAATCATGATTATTTGTGTATCTATATTCTTCTTTGCGTTCGGTTTTGTATGTTCAGATCAGACCATCAGATGGGTTGCCTCTATGAACTCGCATGTCAGCTGCAGGTCCTTCATGGTTCCCCATAGCTTGCTCTGCACACTTTGCTCTTGGGGCGAGGTTTCTTTTTAAAGTTGCAAGTAGAGTGGGCAGGTCTGCAGAATGTGCTCAGGTGTTTGTAGTCCTGCCTGACAAGCACACTGGGGACTGTACAACTTTATTTTATGCGGGTGGTAGTTGAGCCTGCAGTGTCCTGTTTGTAGATGGAAAACTGTTGTATTTTGATTTATCTTGAGTCTGCTGACTGGGTCTTGTGGATATTTAATGTTGGCTTGTTCTCACTACAGTTCCTTGTATTTTCCATTGATAAGTAATTTGATTTATGGTAATGACAAATAAATGGTTGTGTTGTTTCTCCTTTGTTCAGTTTTTTGTAAGTCTGTCTGCTAACTCATTTCCTGGTATGCCCCAGTGAGCCAGGATCCAGTGGAGAACGATTTGAGTCTGTTTAGCTGACGGGTCAGTTCTCTCTCCATGTTGTCTTGTGGATCTCTCTGAGTCGCCTGGAGGACGAAAACAAAAGCAATTTGCTATATTTATTTTTTTCTTTCTTCAAGTACCTTGGTTGCATTAATATTTGCTTGCTACTCTGCTCTGAAGTTTTGTGAGTCTTCCGGAGGGGCATGACGTTTCTACTGTGGTCCAATCTTGCAGCATGATGACCAATCCAATGAACCATCAGTGTATACCACTCGGGTTTTGGATAAGAGTTGTAGACATGTTCAAGGGTCTTTGCATGCAGTACTAGGTCATATTCTTCATCTCTACATTTCATAAATGGAAACAGTGGTTAGAATGCTTACTGCCTTTCATAAATGGAAACAGTGGTTAGAATGCTTACTGCCTTTCATAAATGGAAACAGTGGTTAGAATGCTTACTGCCTTCCAGGTTCAATCTGCAACAAGTCAAGATCTATTGCTGTTACATAATCACATAAACTAATCTGTTAATTAGTTCATTTGTTTATGCTTAATTGAGTTGTCCAGCTTAAATATTTTACAGAATGTGGTAGACTATCTCACGCTAGCCTCCATAGTTGCCGTGCATGATAGGTTACAGTATTATCACTGCCACTATTATTAAGTCTGAGCTGCCTCTGTTGGGCCCCAGGAAGACCTGCATGACAACATCTGTCACTGTCGTCTATTCTGAAGCTGCCATTTCCTTTACCGACCGTATTTACTTAGCTGGCCAAACAACTGACACATAGAAGCCTTTAACTGATGTAGAGACTTCAATGAGGCACAGTTATATTTTTATTTGTTTATCGTTTTCACTGAAGAGAATGGAGGTTTTATTTTATTAGGTTTGGCGAATTCGAGAAATGACAACAAATCAAATGTTTAGCAAAACAGTACAGTGCTAGCTACAAAGGTCAAACTTTCTCAAACAAAAACTCGTCGACGTGAGACCTAGCTCTTGGTTGTTTAGTCTGTTACATTCACCTGCCGGATAGATTTTAAAATGAAGTAAACACCTGTGTTTGTCTCTGACGGAGATAAATTCACAGACGTATGTGCCCTCCACACACAGACCTGGATCCAAGCTCTAGACAGTAGAAACCCGGCCCTGCCTAAAGCCGTTCCCCCCATAATACAAGGGGGTTGCCAGATCACAACAGGGCAAGGCTGCCAAATACTAGCTAGAAATTGCCAAAACATATGCCAAGAGGAAACATTAAGAATTCATCGTTTTCTTAAAGCCCATGACGTGTGGTGTTGGCGTGACCCATGGGAGAAATACATTCTGGCGAAGGTGGTGGGCGTTGGTAGTCATGTCTATCCACAACCTTCTAATTTGTGTACTTTCAATCAATTCTGACACAGAAGATCCTCCATGCCATGATGCCAAACTGTCCAGCATCTTGCAAATTCACAGTCATAATAAAAGCTCAAGATAAAGGTCATCCCAATCGCCTCCACTGAAACCAACACTACATACTTAATCAGTAGACACGTTATTTTTAGAGTATCAAAACAGTTATTGCAACTTCGTGGCGGAAAGTTCTGTTTGCTCGTCCACTTCTGTACTCTAGTCCTGTTCCAGAAACTGAGTGGCGCGTGTAAATCCGTTTCACAGGTCTAAATAATCTACATGCATACTGTTGGTTCCCTGCCTCTCTGGCATATGTACTCCGACTTAGAAGGAAGTAGACACGTTATTTTTAGAGTATCAAAACAGTTATTGCAACTTCGTGGCGGAAAGTTCTGTTTGCTCGTCCACTTCTGTACTCTAGTCCTGTTCCAGAAACTGAGTGGCGCGTGTAAATCCGTTTCACAGGTCTAAATAATCTACATGCATACTGTTGGTTCCCTGCCTCTCTGGCATATGTACTCCGACTTAGAAGGAAGTAGACACGTTATTTTTAGAGTATCAAAACAGTTATTGCAACTTCGTGGCGGAAAGTTCTGTTTGCTCGTCCACTTCTGTACTCTAGTCCTGTTCCAGAAACTGAGTGGCGCGTGTAAATCCGTTTCACAGGTCTAAATAATCTACATGCATACTGTTGGTTCCCTGCCTCTCTGGCATATGTACTCCGACTTAGAAGGAAGCTCCAAATTAATCGACTCTTATGACATTCCTCAGGGTAGGTAGTGGGTTTATTCTTGTTCTCCCCACAATGGGACCCCTACACGGGGAGTTATTGCAGCTAAGCAGCTCTGTTCTCTCACTATTGCCCTAAGAAGCTGCAACTGCATTGTATTTCTAGCTTTTGTTTTCACTGATGTTGCAAGACATATCAAAACGTCTAGTTTGAGAATGTAGGTGGAGGCAGTCTCTGCTGGCTTGAGAATCAACTGTACACACATGCCGCGATTGTAACTGACTCACAGAGCATGTTGAGACAGATGGAGACAGGCATACTCCGTGCAGAGTGGCAAGCATCACTTCAGAGGTCCCGGGTAGTTAGCATCCTTTGGTTATTTTCTCCATGTCATGCCGGTGTGTTGGGAAGTAAGCAGGCAGACGGGCAGATTCTACACCACTTGGTGGTGAACTGATGTTATGACAAGTTAGATATTGTGAGTGCTTTTTGGGAGCGATTGAACAGTGCCGAGGCACAGACAGATCATTAAAGTCTGTGGAGAAAGGGTTATCATCACAGCACTCCGGACAGATCCATAGGTGCTCCTATTTCTTCTTCAAAAGCGCCACAAGCGTAAAACGACTGATGACTCCTGTTTTGTGTTGGTTAATGAAACGTCTTGTCTCCTTAGTGACAGGGATAAATGTCTGATGTTGCAAGAGAAAACACATCATCAATGGCAGGAGTTATTTAGCGAGTCCGAGCAGAAGCTGCAAGCTCTGTACTTGAAATGCGTAAAGAAGCACGCCAATCTAAAACTGTTTACTCTTGGTCACATTAAAAGACATAACAGTATTGTAAAGATCATCCTAGAGGGAAAGGTTTAAGGTAGGCGAGCAAGAGGCAGACAGTGTTATAAGTGGGAGGATAACATCAAGAGATGGACGAACAGCAGTATGAGTGAGTGTACATCAAGAGCAAGAGACAGGGCTTGTTGGAGATCCATTGCAGCCAACCTTCATTGTGGAGACGGCATCTGATTGATTGATTGACTCTTGGTCGCTTTGTGTTTCTCCACGTAATGTTTCCCAGTAATACATACTCCAGCCATCAGTACCACTCGCTAACTAGACACACCCCTTGCCTCTATAATTACTCTCTGTGCATCAACTCCCCTATTCGTAGATGCTTTTCTGCGTTCGTTTATGTCAACTTGTTTATTACTTAGGTACCGACCTGGTACATAAAGAAGCAACAAATAGAGTGGTTTGGCCACTTGATGCGAATGCAAACCGACCAACTGCCTTTACGAGCATACAACGAACAGCACTACTGCCCTAGAGCAAGAGGCAGACCGAGAGTACGATGGATAGACAATATATCAGAGATCCTGAAGCAACACGGACTAACAACAACACGTGCAACACACCTGGCCCAGGATAGAAAACTGCGACTCCCCACTACGCTGTGAGGCAATTGTGGACAAGACAAGACAAGACCGACCTGGCCAGTGAGGTATAACAATATCGTGAACTATTCAAATTCGGCTGCAGGCGATATCTTCCTTGGTCCTGGAATTTAATCCCAGGCTGGCGCATGTTCCCTTATTTAAAAAGTTCTCATTAATATTTTCTAGCATACATTCATCACGAAGGGTCTGCAGTTGATAAGTGGGATGTCATGGATGGCTCTGGCGGAGGACACGAACAGACAGGTTTACATCCTGGAGAACATTAGGCGAGGAGAGGAGTAGGTAAGAATCTACTGATTCCATTGCTTGTTCTCAAAGGGCCTTGTCATGTATCAATTCACCACCCAGTGGTGCGGATCCAGCCAATCTATCTGCCTGTTCATTACCCACCACGCCGACATACCTGGAGAAAAGATCAAAAGTATGCTTACCACCCGTGACCTTTCCAGTGAAGCTTGCCGCTCTGCTCGAAGCATCCCTGCCCTTAACTTTTTCAGCATGCTTTCAGAGTCTGAATTACATGTGTATGCATCTTGTTCTTTAGCCACTGGGGAGCTGCAGTTACTGCCTCCACCTCCATTCTCGTGCTAGATGTTGTGGTGTCATATGCTAGGCTGTCTTGCACTAAAGATTTTCCATTGGCTTTCGCTATGAACTCCCAGGCACTTCTCTTTCCTCTCAACACTGAACCATCTGTATAGATAATCAGATCACCTGAATTGTGAATCAACTGTTGGACTTTAACCTACCGTAGCACCTGCTGGCCACTCACTGCACACCCGGCCCAATGTGATCATAACCCTAGACAGCTCAGACTTTTCCCGCTAGCACTCTGATCCACTCCTCTCCTTGCCCAATGTTCTCCAGCATGGATAGGATGATTTAGTTGTTTCAATTATTACCACTATGTCACTTGTACTAATTATCTTTGATCAGATCATCTACAATGTTATACAATGCCTAATAACAGCATGGGGCGCCTAATTAACCAAATAAAGTACACTCAACTCAGCTTGTCACAAGTAGCAGTAGTGGTAGTAACAGCAACTTAAACAACATCCTGTTTAACGCAGTCAGAAAAGGGGGCTGTGGAATTTACATTAAACCCCCTAGCAGTAGAGCAGAAACTCTCTCTCTACCAGCAGGTGACATCTGCACTAACTTCAGAGCTGAGGCAACTGCCCTCCTCTCTGCAGTCCAACATCTCATCACTCAAGAACACAGAGGGCACCAAATTGTTATACTTAGTGACTCATTGTCTGTTCTCCAAGCACTATCCAGCAAAAAACAAGACAAACTAATTGCTGATCTAAGACCAACATTGGCTTTCCAAGGAAGCAGAACTGGTCTTGCAGTGGATACCAACCCACTGTGGTATGCAAGGAAATGAGAGAACATGGATTGGCTTATGGGGGACCGGTGGCGACCTTAAACGCACAATCCTATTTGTGACCCAGACGGGACTCAATGTTTAGCATGACTGATATTGAACGCAGAAGAAGTTTGGGGTAAACCTGGGATATATAGAGTATTTGTTATTTTTCAGTCATGTACATTTATGTCCAACAATTATGTTTGGTTAGGCAATATCGTATAGTTTATGTATTAACTGTATAAGTATAACTAGAGGAAAGGATCTAACAGTACATAACAAGAACAGTAGTGCAAATTTTACAGATTCCTGGAGATAGTCGCCCTTGGCAGACGACTAGCCTTTCTGTGGAGATACTGAGCCTATGGGATAAAACCAGGTGCAATGAAGTCTATCCTATTGACTTTAACCTTCAATTGTCATAAGCTTATTGCAGCAGCATATATATATTTGCTAAGGAGAGGTCATATTTCTTGCAGTGGAGTAACTCATGTTCAGTATCATTATGTGCTTGACATACAGACCAGATGCCTTCTGCTACTGTGAAGTCTTTCACTCAAAGCTGCAGTCTCTGTAATTTCTTATAGCAAGAGATTTTTAGTTTACTTGTTACTTGACATTTTCTAGTTGAAGCTTTAAACCATTTGTAGACATGCCTGTCCTTTAAACTCCCATTTTGCATCGCTGTCCGTTCTTCTGTTATTTCAAACAGTGTTTCCCAAACTGTTCTTTCTTAGTCACAGCGCCTTTTTTAAATTTAAATTTCTCCACAGCGCCCTAATCTAAGTAAAAGTAAGACTATTCGTATGTAGGAGATTTAAAAAAAAAAAAAACTAGTGTATTTTCAAATATTTCGACCATGTGAAGAGGTCAGGGATGCCCGGCGCAGTTTGGGAATATCACTGGTTTAAATGCATCTTTTTTCATTGGGACATGTATTTTATTGTTATCTGTTCTGCTTATCTATTTGCCCTTATAAATACTTTAACTCTCACATACGCTGGCACCCACATAACTAGTACTGAGCATCCTCTTGTTTTTAGATTAGTTGTGGCCAAGAAAACCAACACGGACTCTCACAGTTTGCAAGAAGCCGAACACAGAAAGCTACATAGAGGAGACGTCTCAGAGAAAATCAGCCTCAGAACGATAGAGTATCAACAGTTTTATGTTGTCTATGTGGTAGAGACTGTCATTCCAGCACTGGACAGTCGTAGCAGGCGCTGTTCCCACAACTCCATGGTCACTAAGGATTGATAGTTGTCTATAATATAAGAGAAAGCCATGTAATGCACCATTATCAAGTGTCTTGTTGACTGGCGTAGGCGACCAGGCTTCTCTATATTTTGCAGTCTCTGAGGGAAACCTCGCTTGTGTTGCAGCTAGACCTTCGCCTCTGAGCAAAAATTCTTAAGTTCTAATCCACACCTAATCGAATTTTCTTCACAAATGACCTTTATTTCCACGATTTTAAAACAGGAACTAGGTAAACTCCTGGGAAGTAAAAGTGGCCAACATGACACAACCAGTGCCGCTTGAAATATACACCTAGTGCCGCTTGAAATATACACCCAGTGCCGTTTGAAATATACACCCAGTGCCGCTTGAAATATACACCCAGTGCCGCTTGAAATATACACCCAGTGCCGCTGGCAATATACACCCAGTGCCGCTTGAAATATACACCCAATGCACCTGTGGAATGTAAGGTGTCCTTTACTGACTGTTTAACAGCATGTTTTATTTCCAGCTCAGATTGGTCTGTGTTGCTGCAAGAGGCTGTAGAGAATTGTCTAGATTATTTTGTCTTTCCACATAGTTTTCCAGATGCAACAATATGTATGTTTTCATCATCTGGCACCCAAAAAAAAAAAACCTCACTTCATATCTTAGCCTTAAATAAACACATGTGACTAAGCAAAGGATGGTCAGAGTTCTTCTGTAGAACCATGTTTCTGATGTTCGTGAAAAGGATTAATGAAAATTGGCTTCAACTACCCAGGACTCCTAAAGTGATGCTTGCCACTTAGCAGGGACATATCTGTCTCAGTGTTTCTTTAAGTAAAATCAAAGAACTAACTTCTTTAATATGCAGAAAGGAACACAGCAAATGTTTACACAATTTTTAAATTTTTATAGTGGAATGTGTACATATTTTAATATTACTAAGCAAAATATTTCTTTCTCAAGTTATAAAGTTGGTTTTCTGAACATGTCAACAAAAATCTGCCAGCTGGTCACACACAACTGTTTCATGGAGGTAGATGAAAACAAGTGCATGCTGTTCTGAATTAGTGGCATTAATATTTGTACTAATGTATGGATGAAAAATGTGTGCCAGGTAGGCAGAGCTAAATCCACAGAAAAAGATGAGTTTGTAACCATACATGACACCACCCTACTAAATAATAGCACAGACAGGATAAACAATTTGGCCATTACAAATACAATGAAGTAACTGACCCTTTAAAGAAATCAAATACTCTTGGAAGTAGTACTTTTACAAAATCTCATAACTCACCCTGAAGGACCAGTTTACCCTCAGCATCAAACTTTTTTTCTTTAATTAAAATAATTTGTTTTCACCACTACAGTGTAGACACATTATTTTAATTATAAAAATGTAGACAAAAGTAATAACACATTATTTTTTGTTTGTTCCTGTAAATAACAGCTGAATTCCAAAAACGTCAATTTAAACATGCAAAAAGGCTATTTTGGCATACAGCTGCAGTTGATATCAGACATACGGGGTTCACTGGATAATAATCAGCAGCAGTGTTAAGGTAATAGAACAATTTTTTTTTTAAAGGGAGAATGTTTTGTGTGGACAGAAGGCACTAGATGTTCGATTTTCATGGTTTCACTTATTCTGAGTAGAAGATGTATATTGGAAATCTAGCTGTGTTGTAATAATTTTCATGAAGTAATTAGTTCGAGTGATAGATCATCTTTAACATCATCATGAAAATGAAACAGTGTACCAGTGGTGTTGCTCACATTTTAATAGGGCTAGAATTGGAAGCAAAGAACAGAAAAGTTTGTACGAGAAAATGAAGAAAAGGTCTTGTGGGCTGCCTAAGAAAACATCAACCTAAATCACTACATCATCAGATCCACTAGTTGAAGATCAAGGAATTTTAAAAACAATTAATAATGCTTATAAAGAATTATCTGAAATGTAAAACATTTCTTTCACATTTGTAGTTAATTATGTTTGAGATACTGAATTGTACAAACCTATTTAGTTTATCCAGAGTGACTTTCTCCTAGTCTCTAGTACATTTAAAAAAATGATGAAATACTTGTGTGGTAGAAATATGAAAATACAATATAATGTGGTCTATCACACTACACAACTCACACACACATAAAAAGACTTTATAATTAAATTGGAATGTAGTGAAATTGCAAAACAGTGAACTGTCCTGAGTTATTAATTTTGATGTATTCCTTTCTTTCACAATGAAAGCAACCAGCAGATAACACTTGTTAGATCTGCTCTGACTTGAATAACATAAAGTAGACAGCATGCAGTTTACTAACTCACAGATCAAGTAATATTAATTAAATAGATTTTCAAATGGGTGGGTCTGAGAATAAAAACATGCCAGTAAATACTTATCACACACAATAAAGATTTTTTTTTTTTTGGGGCATGAATTTCCCATACAACAAACTGCTGTTTGAAAAAGGATATTTACATATTCAGACCAGTTACAGATAATATGACTGAAATACAGAGGACAAGAACAAACAGAATGAATGCAGTGGATACAAACAGCCAACAATTAACAAGGGCAGCAACTCTAGCAGAATGAGATGGTCCAGTTATGTTGGGGAAAAATAGATCTTGGGACCAGACATATCTAAGATAAAAGAGGCATTAGAAACAGTAAAGAATTCTCCAAGTTAAAATCTGTAATCAGAATAAAGATTTTAGAAATAGCAGAAGAAGATGACAGATACATCAAAAAACAGAATTCAACATTATGAACGACTGAAGAGGACAAGGTGGAGCAGAATGTAGTTACAGTCAGCAGTCTGTGAGGCCCAGGGACAAACCTGAATAAAATCCCTGATGTTTGGATCTGTGAACTCTTGTCATTTGTATACAATAATATTTTGTGACAAACATATTCAGATTTTTCCATTAACAAAATAATGTTTAACCATTTATAAATTTCAGCAAGGTCTGTTGTAACATAAAGGTGGAATGTAATTTGTGTATTTACACTTGACAACACTTTGATATAAACATGAATTCAGCACTTTATCCCAGCACTGAGTAGGAGTGCACATACTTCTTGTCTGAAGATCTGATCTCGGTGGCCATGTCGTCTTCGATTTCATGGATTCGAGCAAAGAGAATAATGGCAATGCAAATCTGGAATGGTAGTTGAAGAAAAATGATGTAAGGAAATATTTTACAACTACTGTATATTATTTCAGCAGACATTCTATAGTTTAACAATATTTATATACAGACTAATATTTCCACTTTGTCTTGGATCACAGAATGTCTGCCTGTGTCACATACTAACTGCAAAGAATGCCCAGCTAGAATTCGAACCCAGTAGCATTAAGCCAAAGATGGACACATACCACATTTTAACCAAGCCACACTTGCTTCTTTTGTGTGATGCCTGTAATTTTTTTTTGCCAGTTTGAATATTATGTACATAGATTTTTACTTATTTTACTAAACCACAGTCTCTACACTTTAATTTAGTTTTAGTGTCACTCAGGAAAAACTATAATGTAAAAAAAATAGAAGTCCGGAGAAAAAAGGGGACACAGATCGTATCTGCATACATAGCCATGTCACAAGACTGGACAACATATCGGCTCACTTCTCCTGGATGGAGAATTTCCAGAACTAGCTCTGCTATTTTTAGAATGACAACGGCAGCAGCTCTATGCCTTGAACAATTGTTTCACTGCAAAGTGATAAGTGTTATTTTCTTATTTATTATTATTTTGGTGGGAGAGAGAGAGAGATGATGGGAATAGAAACATTGCTGAAATATGACTAAAATTTGGGAAAATATGGGTGAGCTGTCTGCAATAAAATGAACAATCTGGCATGAGTTAATTAGAGGACCAAGTTCTATACGGGATACAACATTTCAAATTGCTCAACATTTATGTTGTCTGGGATAAAATAAATTCATACAAACTTGTAACATTATCTAACATTTTTATGTATTGTTCAACAACTGGTCAGCTGCCAATGAGACTTGCTGGCAACATTAACTAGTGCACACAAGACTGACAACAAACCAAATACTTCTTCTTCTTCTTCTTCGCGTTCACCAGCTGTAAACTCTGGCGGAAGGTTCTGGTTGCTCGTCTACTACTGAACTGCAGTCCTGCTCCAGAACCTGAGTGTTGCGTGTGCATCAGTTTTACAGATCTCATTCTCTTGAATACAGACTGTTGGTTCCTTGCCTCTCCGGCAGACGCACTCCGTCTTCAAAGAAAGCTCCCCAATTAGTTGACTCTTACAACATGCTTTTGGGGAGGCAGTGGGTCTATTCTTGTTTTCCCCACAATGGGGCCCCGGAACCCACACAGGGGTAAAACCAAATACTAAAATATTTCCAGTTTGTACAAAACTTACATTCCCAATTGTCCTGGCCAGCCAGTAAAGCCAAAGAAACACCACAAATGCCAGCCTCTGGAAAAAACAGAATTTTAAAATTATTTAATTTAAAATTAATCTATAGATTAAATATCATGTGCTGTGTCTGTAGGCTGTCAAGTTTTGCCAGAATTATGGATCAGATCAATGTTCTTGTCTCACTCCCATGCATATGGCCAAACTATGCAAGTATTTATATCTCTGCTTGTGTCTTGCTCTCTTCCATCAATCCTGCCATCTGCCACAATGTAGATGAAGATGGGGGAATTGACAGAGATATTAAAATATGAATACAAAAGGTAAGTATCGTGATAGCTAGGCCTAAATGTCGATGGATCGCATAATGTGCAGTCGTGGTGGTCAGTGGATTGATTTAGTAAGTTGACATGACACTGAGCATTTTTTTTCTCTTGCCTTTTATCTCCCAACAGTGCACAGGCCCTTGATCATTCATGTCAAACTCTTCAAAGAATTCATGACTGGTTACACTGTGTACTTTTTGAGATTAACATTTTCTACAGGATAAGGTAGTCAGCTAAACTTAAAATATTTAGCTCTAATGTCAAAAACAGCAGCTGCTATATGAAGTGGAAACATGGAGACCTAAAACAATTACTAATCAACAACAAACATTCATTAACTGGTACCTACGTAGAAAAGAGGAAACTGATTAAATAATATTACAGAATCATGAATGTGGAGCTTTGGGAGAGACCCAAACTAGTTCAGGTGAATCAAAAGGTGAAGAAAAGATGCTGACAATGGACTAACACACGCTGAGAAAAACTGAGAACAGTATAACTAGAATGTCTTCACACTGGAACCCCCAGGGGCATAGCAATAAAGTAGACCAGAAAAACATGTGGAGTAAACATGGGGTAAGTTTGTGATAGCAATGGATAGGATGGCTATGTGTGAGGTGGTTGAGGTACTGTGCTCCACTGGGGGGAGGGGGGTAAAGGACAAAAAAAGATGGTAGCGAGCAAGTTTGCATCATAAGTTACGGAGTCACTATCTTTGCTTCCTTTATGGGTGCCAGTAACACAAAGGAGTCAATATGTTGATCATGCTTGTTTATGAGAATGCACCAGTATAAATAAATTGCAAATTATAACGTACTTAATAAATGTTAAATGGAGTCTACTTACAAATGTATTGAGTCCATAAAATGAGAACTCAAACACAGAGAAGCAGAACTCGAAGAATATGTACAAGATGAAGAGATAAGCAAATGTCCGCAGTGTCTCCATGTACAGAACAAAATGCTGGGGAAAGAAACAATAAAGTTACTTTTCATGAGACTGTTAACAACAGCAACAGTACAACCAATGGAATCACTTGCCCAGTTTGAAGTTTTGTTACAGCATCCACTGTAACATTCCCTGGTTGGTCTTTTTTATGTACATCACACTCATTCTGTTTGTTACTGTATGTCAGACATCGCTGTTAGTTACTGTATGTCACACTCATCGTTGTTTATTACTGTATGTCACAGTCATCACTGTTTGTTACTATATACACTTATAACTGTTGTGTACACATCCCGTAGTCTGACTAATGTTTGCAAACCTTTTCTAGACTGCCTGTATGTGTGAGAACATTACTTAATATGCCCAAGTGTGGGAGGGAGAGGGGTCTGTTATGTAAAAGTTGAATGATCCGCTCCACCCACATAGGTGTCTTGGCTATTCGGTGTTTGTTTCATATTCTGTACAGACCAAATGACCTGTAGTGTGTGATGTGGTTATTATACGCTGTGGCAAGTTTTATCTGTAAAGTGAATGTGCATATAACATTTCAAAACTAACATTCTGGAATAAGACCAAAGTTCATAAGTGGATGAGCAACCAAAACTTTCCGTCAAGAGTTTAAAGGGGTTGAACTCTATGAAGAAGAGAAGATATACATGATTGGGAAGCCTACGTCACTACTGTGTGAAATGGTTCAAATGCACTGCCAGGATGTAAGCAGGCAAACATGCTAGCCACTGTGTTACCTGGCCTCACGGAGACCTGTGGTCAGATTAAATCATTAAAATGCTAAATAATCGAGTCTGTATTGAACGATAAGATCAGATACAAAACCTATCTCTGAAACCCAGAGATGAAATCTAATCCCAGTAAAGCAAAGAACTTCTATCTATCACAAAGAGTTAAAAAGTTTTTTTTAAACCTGGCCTGTACATGCAGGAAAACTTAGCCTCCAAGATAATCTTTTCAGTTGACATTAGCAGTGATATCAAATGTAATCATTTTCATAAAGAAAAACTGATATTTGTGTGGGTGTGTGTGTGTTGTAAAACAAATTTATAGAGAATATTGCATTTGACTGGACTCAAGCCAAGAGCCTTTTATTTAGAGATTTCATTCAAACAATAAAACTACTCTCATCTCATTTTGAAATAGACAATAACATTTTGTTTATGCAAATTTGTGTTGACCATTTTTAAATGGCCTATCACTAGTATTTATAGATACACGATACTCTCGTGTTAATTATACTTATCCCCTGTGGGATGCAATTTTTGCGTTATTTTGAAGCCCCACCCTGGCTCTTGCCAGGGGCCGCAATATAGCCCGGCTATAAATATGGTTGAACGCAGTTTCCAGGACCTCTCCACTGGTGATCCTCATCCACATGGTGGCACTTTGTGTCATCATGTGTTTATCGCTTGTGTGATGTCCTAGTGAGGTAAAATGTACTACTACTACTACCCTCTTGTGGAATATCTTTAATTTCCTTATAGGAGTTCTTTCTTGATACTGACCAAATTAAAACATTGACCACACTTCTTCTTATCTCAGTTCTTCATGTTGTATGTTTTCTTCATGTTGTATGTTTTCTTCATGTTGTATGTTTTCTTCATGTTGTATGTTTTCTTCATGTTGTATGTTTTCTTCATGTTGTATGTTTTCTTCATGTTGTATGTTTTCTTCATGTTGTATACTTCTTCATGTTGAATGTTTCCTTCCAATTTGAATTAAATGTTATTTACACTTTTATATTGTTGCTAAAAGCTAATTTTGTATTATGAAGGTCACACAACAATAATCTACTCACCTTCTGCGTGATCATGTACAGCATGTACAAAGCAAAGATAATCATCAAGATATGGCTTAAAATGATGAGAGCGTCACTTGCAGCAAAAGCTGGGGATTAAAAAAAAGAGCACACAACTCTAATGAAAACTACAATTACACGTATTTAATCTGGTTTCTATGATCAGGTTACAAAACGTGCTATTTCTGCAGGCTAGTTACCAGGATTAAGTTCCCTTCCTTACTCAAGTCATTTACGGTAGCACTTATAATCTAATTTAGATCAGTACTTTCTGTCTTAACTCTATGGTCCCTATAAGTTTTGATTTCATGAAGGATGCATTGAGAGTTCATATTTTCACTCCATGGAGAATATCCATCTAAGTTAGAGACTTGTAGAAGTGTCAGAGTATTCAGATGTAGCTAGTCATATCTGGCTTTGGCTTCGCAGAAAAAGAAAGCTAAATTATGGCTAAACTGTTTTATTTTGCTAGACAAGAGTTTTGTAAATTCAAAAACAAAAGAATATTTTTTTTTTAGTTTGAGTCTAAATGTACACAGTATTATCAAGTACTTTCTTCTTGGTGCCTTTTAACAATAACTAGTGCAAGTAATATCTCAGCAAACTCTGATCTCAACGACTGTTTCATTACATTCATCATCAGCAAGTGCCTTCATGAACTCAAAGAGAATATATAAATTCATGTGCTGATTTTTGTCCATGTCACAGTGAACGGCTGTCGAGAATGATCACTACAAACTGTCAGTTGTTATTTTACATTCCAGCTGTTATATTTTCATAATGAAGCTAAATCATAATGACATTTTACCAGTTTCATCTGTTGATATTTTTTTGCACATCAAAACATTTGACAGTCGTTTTCTTTGCTTGTATAGAATCTGTTGACATTACAACGAACTTCTAGATTCATCACTTCCATTTGCTATTAGCGTAAAGACTAGTTTCTTCAGATGTCTATCATAAAACTTGTTTTTCCTGGACTGCCGGTGTGATTCAACGACTCATTTTAGTCATCGATATATTGTAATTCAATCATTCATAAAGAAGTCTTCAGATGCAAGAGCGTGTCAGACAATGTGCCAATTGTAGATTCTAGACAGAACAAGAAAATGTTAAAACACAAAATATATGCCCACACATTAATTAAAATGACAGAAGTAGTGTCCAGGCTGATACTGCCATCTGGTGTGAAGTGTTTGCCTCCTCCACAACACACTGTGTCAATAAGGTAAATACATAAGACAATCCAACATGTATATTCCTTCAATAAAGACAACAGCGCTATCTTTCAGTACATTTTCTTGAACATTACAAAAACTTCAGCAGGCCATTACTTTGCCATTGATGTGATCGCCATGGTGCTCTAAAATGTTGATTTATTATGAAGGTATCATCCAAAATTGTAGAAGCATCCAAAATACGAAGGAGGAGAGCTCCACCAGCCAGAACCTGAAAAGAGAAAATGAATTATGAAATCCTGAAGTAAATCTCTGGACCGCTGAGGTCATATGAGTATGAACAGATCTTAAATTAGCCAAGATCTTGCTTGCCATAATGCTGCCATTCTACTTCTGATTCTCTTAAACACTAATTCACGAAGGGAGGTGTCATCAAGGGTTCTAGATGATATTCAATGCTGAGGGGAAGAGATAGGTGTATTTATAACCAATTATAACTTGTATTAGCATAAGGCAAGGCCTCTTTGTTTACTACTAAGAAGGAGACGGAGCACATGTGGAAATTTCCTGAGTCCTGTGATGTTTATTTTTGATTCATTTATTCATGGTTTATTTTTAAAATGTTCTAAGGATAACTCGACAGATATCAGTCATGACCTTGCACTTGCTGCAGGGTTCTCAGCATGAACACGAGAAGGAGAGCTCTTCAATGCTGTCCTCCTTGTTGATAGCACTTTGGTCTCAGGTTAACACTTTGCTGACCAACTTCGACAATCCTCAAATTTCCGGCCATATCCCCTGGTGATCAACTACGATCATTGTTGAATTTAAATAATGTGGATACAAACAATACATTGCACAATTTATTGCCAGGCATATTTCGCTGTATCTCATCAGGTGCTTTACTACAGAGTTACATCAAAATAAAATAAAACACAAAATTGAAAAAATTCAAATGAAATGCGAACAGTTTCTTCGATACATTGTCTCTGTTTCATGGCCACCAGAATCTCACCTAGTCACGTAACTTACCAGGGTAACTTCAAATTTACGATAAATTCTGTCTGCTTACAAAGGAGTGGGTTGTTAATTTTTATTGTTAAGGCTTCGAAGATTCTCAAAAGTCTCCTGTTCGGAGTATGGTAACCACACAGAAAGCAGTGTCTGTGTCAATTATGTGTCCGGAATTAAGTAGATGACATCCTATGGAAGAAGCGGGTTCTTTCCCCTTGACTGGTCTCGACACCCTAGAAGAATCACTGAGCTGTGCATGTAGCCATTTGGGTATGTGCTCTGCCACTCTATTTCCAAGCTGTCTCTCCGTTCGATGATTGTTGAATTCACGACATGTAGTCTGCCGACCAACATCTCTACCAACAGTTTTTAAACTGAATTGCATCCAGGTGTTTTTATTATTCCAAGATGGCTGGGTCAATGATTGATATCGCTTTGAGCCAATACAAGTGTTGTTTTCAGTGAAATTTTGATATTTTTCGTTACCAGCGCCAATTCAGCCTTTTTATAAAGTCTGATGACAAAAACCAAACTAGTAGTAGTAGTATTGATTATTTGGAATCTGCCAGTGAATTTAGTGCTAAAAACTATAGTTCCTGGATAAGTGATAAGTAGAGATACACCAATGAATGTTATCGTCATATCGCAACTGAAAGTAGCAACAACGACGATAGACTTGATGATGGAGTTGATGTAGGTGTATCTGAAGACAGCAGTGGCCATGGCACAAGAGACTAAAACATTTCTACAGCCGAAAATGCTGTTCATAAATGATGGAGAAAGGCTGCTCAAAATAACTATAACTTGTTAAGCTTGACAATCGTCCTCCATATGAAGAACAAGGTGCCATGTCAGACACAATTGGGTATGTGCCAATTGATTTTTTCTGTTTGTCTTGTGCTTCGGGTGGTCTGGATTTGTTCATCTTTTTGCAGGTTTCAGCTACACCGTTATTTATCCATCTCTTTCTCTCCCCCCCCCCCCCCCCCCCCCAGATGGCAGATGTTCTGCTGCACAGTCTCATATATGCAATCTTGTTTGGCCGCATTTTCACTAGATGGCCGAAGATTTAATATTTTAATTTATTGTTATTGTAGATTGTAAGTAAAAGTTGCCGCTGGAATCCAAATGACAAAAAAATTACGTTCAGTTTAACTTCAGTTCAGTCTCTCTTAAACTTTAGCGTTAGAGTTAGAGCTGGCCAATAAATGAAAAGCAATGCAACAGCTGAATGAATGTTACATCAATAATTTAGAATAAAGATTATATAAGAAGTCGCCAGTCAATACATTAAATGCTTACTGCAGAATGACTGAGAATGAGACTCAATGTATTATTATAATACTATACTATACTATACTTTACTATTATTATTAATTTTAAATGAACGCGGAAGTGAAGTTGATTTGATTAGTTTGTTTATTTATCTACTCTAACTCTGTCTACAACTGACGCCACGGTGCAAAGAAAACAACAGATTTCAAACGCGGTGAAGTTTTGACAGTGATGTACAAACTGACGGACTAAAAAAATAAAATACTGCTCACCGTAAGGGCCACGATATTAGCGAATGTGGCTGTTCTCAAATTCCAGCACAAGCAACGCCGAGGTAGCGCCATCTTGACCGATGTTATTCCAGGTGTGTAGTTCTGTGTTTCTGAGACCAGACAGGTACAACTTCCGGTGGGAGAGCAGTTCCCAAACTATAACAATGGAAGAAGGCCGTTTTTCTTATGTCTTTCACCATTCTGTGTCAACCATGATATTTGTATAGCTTCACCGCAGTTCAGTAATGTCTACCTCGCTTGTCCCGCCCTCTCATAATTGTTTCTATCTGTTTGTGCTCGTCATGTTTGTTAGTACTGTGCTCGACTGTTTAATGGGTGAGGTCCACTGGCCGAGTTTCCTATCAATGACAAACAATTCTTCGTATGTCAGTCGAGAAGCCTACTATATCATACTATATTCTACTATGTACGTTAAGAAGTTTATTGTGCAAAGATCCTTCTTGATGGCACATAAGGTTCAAATGTCCGCTAACATTAAACACATTTATCGGAATGTCGTATTCACAAGAGGAAGACCTGCCTAATACAGGCTTCCAGATACCCGCGCGCGCTAAGTGCCAGAATCAGCTACGAAACATGCGTCATTAGCTACGGGAGGAGTCTAATGTGCTGAGAAAGCCAGATCTGTGTGGGGCATCGAAGTATAGCCCATGATGAACGGAAGGCTCTGTATAAAAATGAGAGGATAAGCAGTCATGGGCAGGAATACACTGTCATCCCTTTGTGGGATGCAGTTTTTCGTTATTTGAAGCCCTACTCTGGCTTTTGCCAGGAGCCGCAATATAGCCCTGCCATAAATATGGTTTAATGGCTGAACGCGGTTTCTGGGACCTCTCCACGGGTGATCTTCATCCGTATGGTGGCACGTTGTGTCATCGGGTATTTATCGCTTGTGTGATGTCCTGGTGGGATAAAAGAAGATAGTCATGTGCAGAACGTGACTATTCATGGGTGAGCCCGGTACCAGAACGTCATGTAACAGCTCTGCATTTATAGAAGCTTTCTTTAATGGTGAAGGATGTCTATTTTCTACCCCTGTATTCTCTTTAGGGAAATATGCACACCCACACTGGACTTTGGGTTGCATCGTAACCGTTTTGCAGTGCCCCAATATAACTGTGCTATATGACAAATAAGTATTTTACAATATTATGAGACGAGGGAAACTATAATATATTGTAACCACGTGAAAGATTTGTGGGAAAAGAGACAGAGGAAGACAAGGCGAAACGATTCTTGACAGCCGTTTGTTATGGCATGGAGGGATGTTAGCACACTAACAGATAATGCTGTTGAAGATGCAGATTGTGTAAAGCTATGATCGCTCACTCCAGTTGGCGAGGTCCTGATGATGGTATGGAGGGATGATTAATGGTATGGATTGGTAAAGCATGTCACTAGTTTGGCGAGGTCCATGCTGATGATTATGGTATAGAGGGATGTTAGCACACTAACAGATAATGCTGTTGAAGATGCAGATTGTGTAAAGTTATGATCGCTCACTCCAGTTGGCGAGGTCTATGCTGATAATTATGGTATAGAGGGATGTTAGCACACTAACAGATAATGCTGTTGAAGATGCAGATTGTGTAAAGCTATGATCGCTCACTCCAGCTGGCACCATCTAGTTGGTATAGAGGTCTATAATGCTGAAGATGATTATATGGCTCACTCTAGTAGGTCTATGTGATGATAGGTATGTCGAACGGGGGTTTCTGGGACTGGTACTTGTTTGATTCTTATCCTCGCGATGTTAATTATGCAGAGAACAATCCTGGAATGGGTGGGGGGGGGGGGGGGCAGGAACACTTGAGGGCAGACCAGTCTGCCCTAGACGGGTCCCCTTAGGGGCAACGCCTGTGAATAAAGGGATGATAAAGTCATTTAACAGCTGGGCACTATTATGGGGTATTGGGGTAATTAGCCCATTGCCTACCCATAAGCATGTCGTAAGAGTCGACTAATTGGGAGTGCATCTGCCTGAGAGGCAAGGAACTAGCAGTCTGCATACAAATGAGTCAGATCGGTAAAACGGATGCACACGCAACACTCAGGTTCTGAAACAGGACTGCAGTCCAAAGGTGGACGAACAACCAGAACTTTCCACCAGAGTTTACAGCTGGTGAACGTAAAGTAGAAGAAGCAAGTACAGTAAAACTTCGATTAACCGTCACTCGTTCAATAAGTCATAACGACGAAGAATCAATGTTACTGTAATTTCATATCTTCAAGTGTGACTTCACAGCTTTGTCTGGCTCCTGGAGATGAGTTATAATTTGGGTTATCTTCACAGCACTCCGGACACGTCTATAGGTGCTCAGATTCCCCCTTTAACATATACATCTGCATTTGGCGGTTGATGGTCCCAGCCCTTTGTTGGTTGATAAGACTTCTCGTACGTCCGGTGTGCTTCTCATGCCTAGTTGTGCCGATCTTTACTCCCAATTCTTGCACTCTTAGCAAAGATGTGGATGTGCTGCTTCCAAAATCCTCAAAACGTCATACTCTCTAATTACGTTAACAGTGGCATGATCTAAGGGTAGGCCCTCTGAAACATAAGCAGAGCCGGCTAATCTATCGGCTCTTTCATTGTTAACATCACCCGCATACCCTGAAACAAAGATGAAGGTAACTCTACGCACAGTGGAGCTTTGCAATGATTTCATGCACTGTCTGCGTACGAAGCCCACCTCGACCCGCCGGATCACACTCATGGAATTACTCAGCACGCACACGTAAGGATAGCCCTGAGACACTAGCCATATGAAAGCTCGTGTTACCGATATAACCTTCATTGTCATGCTGCTAGTAGTCGTAATTAAGGCACCACTTGCCTCATAGACTGTTCTACCTGCACAGCACAGCAAATGACCATTGCACTTTTTTCTTTAGTACAACGGACCTATCTGTGTAGATCAGTACATCCGCCTCATCTGAATTGGTACACATAAGCGCGAGGACCTCTGCGTTCACAGCAACTGGATTCTGCTCCCGACAACTCAACTCCTGTCGACACATGAAAAGGCACAGCTGAGCACAAAGGGCACAGTCACAGCCTTCTCTGTTTATACAGAAGGACCTGGGCACAGGTATCAATTCTTCGCCGCGGTTGATGACTCTGAGGTATGATCTGGAGATTTCATTAGCGAGGAAATGGGGGATTTGGCACATGATGCAGAAAAACCTGCCACTGCGGTCTGGCAGATTCAAACAGAATGCAGACTTGACTTCTACACCGGGGAGGGAAGGGAATGTTATTGCCATTACGATTGCACTAATTATTGCTTCTTATAGTTGTTGAACGGGGTATATAAGATCTGTCTTGTCGCTGTCCAGATTGAGATTTCCGATTTCTTAGGTAGGTATGGTAAAGTTTTAGGTAGCAACTCGGAGCTAGAAGAGCATCGACTGACCCGGGACCGGCCCTAGAGCTGGACCACACCAAGACTGTATGTAGACTCTACATTGTAGAGTAGAAGTAGATGTATAAGTAAGGTGATCACTGACGGTAGTGCCGACAACCTTGTTGTCGTTGGTCGAGAATGACACTGACAGTTAACACATATGTCCCTTTATATTCAACAGCTGTCTCTTCCCCCCCCCCCACTCAAAATTTGTTTAACATGTTACACATGACTGCACTTAATAATTTGAGTGTTTCCTTTCCTTTTTTACTGACTTTTGTTTACATTTTGAATATTCAGTGATTTTGATTTTGGATGTATTTTGTTTTCTTTACAGTTACAATTAAATTACAGTGAAAATCTAAAATTCTTTATCAGAAAATATAACAAAAGAAATATTCTAAAGTCACTACATTAACTGTCAGCAGGTATATTAATTATTTTAATCAATTGTTCCACAGTTCAATTGAAAACTTTATAGTAAACTATTAAAAAAAAGGTAAAGTTGGGAGATGTGAACCAGCGTCATTGCACACGGTTATAAACCATAAGTGCTCTGCCACCAGTACTGACAGCTGATAAGAAACTGTCCGCCTGTGTCTCCGCTCGCACGTAACTCTTTAGCTACAGCGATGTTCCTGCATTTACCCCAGAGTGTCACTCTGGTACCCATTGCCTAGAGGCTGGGTGAACCCCGGTAACCGCCCGGTTTTGAACACCAACCGTGGCTACAGCGAGTCGTAGCTGGATATGAAAGCAAGCCTCCTATCGGCTGCGATTAACATAGCACATGTAAGTGGCTAGGTATTAATTTAAGCAAAGATATAAATTATATTTAAAAAAAACCCAGAAAAACCCCCTCACAAGCTCGTTATACAAGATGACTAATTAGGGATGTTTCCCTTGAAGTCTCAGTACATCTGCCTCAGAGATGAGGAAACAGCAGTCTGCAAAGAAGCCTAATCTGTCAAGTGGATATACATGTAATATTCATTTTCTAGTACAAGATAGTTGTTGTTGTTGTTATCGATCCAGCGGCGCATGAGCTTTCGCCCTTTGGCCCAATGCCATGTAGTGGAATTTGCATGTTTTCACAAGCTGTTCTTTTCCTCCGTACAAGGTGTTCCACTTGTCTGGTCTCGGAGGGAGTAGCGTTCTTCTTGTCTCACTGAGTTCTGGTCACTCAAAGAGATGGTGTTCAACAGTTTTGTAGGGGTAGTTACATAGCTGGCAATCTGGGGAGTGTTGTGGCTGTATTCTGTTTAGGTGTCCATTGAGTGGAGTATGTTGCGTTCTAAGTCTGAAGATGGTGGCCTGGTCCCTTCTTGTTAGATGGTTAATGCTGTCATTAGGATCAGGGCCAGACATATGTCTATATACCTCTCTTCCAGTGTCTCCCATGGCCCATCTGTTCAACCAAGTCTCTTTGTTTATAGCTCTTATCAGTGTTTTTGCTGTCTGGAGGGTTGTCGCTGTAGGTGGTTGTTCTTGTGTTGCTCCTTTCTTTGCCAAACTGTCAGCTCTGTCATTACCTGGTGTGCCGGAGTGACCTGGAATCCACTGCATCACTATTCTGATGTTGTATGAGGTAATAAGCTGATCAGCATCCAGGATTATCTTGGCTATATCAGTTCTGCAGCGTTCACTGCCCTCCAGAGCTTGAAGGGCAGACATTGAATCTGTGAAGATGACAATATTTTGGACCTTTGAAGGGTAAACATCCATTACAGTCTTTAGGTGGTATACTGCTGTTTCCAGTGCAATTATTTCAGCTTCATAGTTTGTACAGAATTCCCCGCATGCATCAAAAATCTCTTCAACAGATCCATCGTGTTAACCTATGTAGATTCCGTAACCTGCTTTAATGGTAGCTTTAAATGCTGATCCATCAGTATAGACATATATCCATTCTTGGGGGTAAGAATCAACGGTCTTTAGTGATGAGTTCATAAGAGCGATTGGGTCGGACTGTTTGGTTTCAAGATAGTTAAAATCCAGATGTGGTTGAACAACCACAACTTTCCACTGGAGTTTACAGCCGGGAACAAGAAGAACAAGCAAAAGAACTTTGATTATCATTGTGCATGTCATACATACTTATGAACCAAAAACAGAACTTGATGGGCTAAATCACATTGTATATCAAAAACGGAACTTGATGGGCTGAATCACAGTGTGTATGTTTTGTTCAGGTCCCCAGGGCTGAGATTGTATTAAAACGTAAGAACTTGCCAGATATGTTTATTGCTGTGACTAATAGAACTGGAATGGGCAGGACATGGGCTGCGTTCCCTGCTAAGTTTAAATGATTTGGCGTGAGCTGGTTGAGGGCCTCTGCTACGTTGCTTGATAATGGCTAGAAGAGAACAGTTGATTATTATAGGCTGAATGTTGTTCTGTACAGAATAAGGTAAATACAACCCTACCTACTAAGTAAGGTCACTGTCACAATGTTGTTCTGTACAGAATAAGGTAAATACAACCCTACCTACTAAGTAAGGTCACTGTCACAATGTTGTTCTGTACAGAATAAGGTAAATACAACCCTACCTACTAAGTAAGGTCACTGTCACAATGTTGTTCTGTACAGAATAAGGTAAATACAACCCTACCTACTAAGTAAGGTCACTGTCTCAATACAAAAGGTAAATACAGCTCTACCTACTAAGTAAGGTCACTGTCTCAATACAATAAGGTAAATACAACCCTACCTACTAAGTAAGGTCACTGTCTCAATACAATAAGGTAAATACAACCCTACCTACTAAGTAAGGTCACTGTCTCAATACAATAAGGTAAATACAACCCTACCTACTAAGTAAGGTCACTGTCTCAATACAATAAGGTAAATACAACCCTACCTACTAAGTAAGGTCACTGTCTCAATACAATAAGGTAAATACAACCCTACCTACTAAGTAAGGTCACTGTCTCAATACAATAAGGTAAATACAACCCTACCTACTAAGTAAGGTCACTGTCTCAATACAATAAGGTAAATACAACCCTACCTACTAAGTAAGGTCACTGTCTCAATACAATAAGGTAAATACAACCCTACCTACTAAGTAAGGTCACTGTCTCAATACAAAAAGGTAAATACAACCCTACCTACTAAGTAAGGTAACTGTCTCAATACAATAAGGTAAATACAACTCTACCTACTTAGTAAGGTCACTGTCACAATACAATAAGGTAAATACAACCCTACCTACTAAGTAAGGTCACTGTCACAATGTTGTTCTGTACAGAATAAGGTAAATACAACCCTACCTACTAAGTAAGGTCACTGTCTCAATACAATAAGGTAAATACAACTCTACCTACTTAGTAAGGTCACTGTCACAATACAATAAGGTAAATACAACCCTTCCTACTAAGTAAGGTCACTGTCACAATACAATAAGGTAAATACAACTCTACCTACTTAGTAAGGTCACTGTCACAATACAATAAGGTAAATACAACCCTTCCTACTAAGTAAGGTCACTGTCACAATACAATAAGGTAAATACAACCCTACCTACTAAGTAAGGTCACTGTCACAATACAATAAGGTAAATACAACCCTACCAACTAAGTAAGGTCACTGTCTCAATACAATAAGGTCAATACAACCCTACCTACTAAGTAAGGTCACTGTCACAATACAATAAGGTAAATACAACCCTACCTACTAAGTAAGGTCACTGTCACAATACAATAAGGTAAATACAACCCTACCTACTAAGTAAGGTCACTGTCACACTATTGTTGAATCTATGTTTACATCACAAGAACTGACCTAAAGGTGAAGTCATCAAAGACTTATTCTAAGACGTTAAATCTGTATGTTAATGCATAGACATTTTAACTGTTTACAGTGTCACTGTTTAAAAGTTAATCCATCCCACATTTTACTTGTTGCAGGTTTCGAGAGTCAAGATACAGGCATTTATTGCTGTGGAAGCACAGTAGCTAGCTGTTTATACAGGAGAATAATTCCCGGAAACATCTTTGCATTTTCAGTTTCCATTTGTTGAAAATGTTATATAAATAACCTTTACAGAAGCAACCAAGTTTTGAAAACTTTTTAAAATGGCATTGATGAAAAAATCACAGCGTTTGAATATGAACTTTAATTTTTCTGATGACTCTGACGATGAGCAGGATACTGGCTCCTCAAATACTCAAACTAAGTATGTACTGAAAGAGTTGAGCAATGAGTCTAACCACACAGAGGGTCTGACAAAGTCTCTCCATTCAACTGATGACAAGACCATTATATCAAGTGACTATCTTCACATATCTGAACTACCATCTTTCTCTAAAGACTTGGGGCTCCCAGTTACTGAGTCCACATGTCTTGATGTCTTTGACAGTGATCCAACTTTGTATTTGACAGCATTAGGGGATGATCTGAATCTCAGCCAGCCACACCATAGAACTGCAACGAAGAACAAGTGCCATCACATCTCACGCAGATCCATCGCTACTCAGAATCCTCACACTTCTGCCATAAAGACCAACTATCTAGAAGACAAAGAAAACTTGAATAATAATAAAGGAGAAACTATTTCACGGGCAACAGCTTTATCACATACACCTGCCACTAATAATCAAGAGAAATCGTCTGGCTGGAGCAACATCAGAGAAATGCCACAGAAAGGAAACAAAACACCAGTTCAGCACAGATTATATGACAGTGATGATTATTTAACTTCTTTCAAAGATGAGAGAAATAACAGCACTCCCTTGATCCAGAATGAATGTACGGATGTTTCTGCTGACACCAGCAGAGTTAGTGCTCCTGATGACCGGTCATCACTTCATGACCAGTCACTCACAGACAGCCTTGTTGAAGTCCAGGACATATCTGTTCAGACTAGTTTTGTTGCCATTGATGACATCACCCCAGGGTCAGCAGAGAATCGAGTGTGTGAACGTTACAACAGTATGCCGGATTGTGAAGATAGTATTAAGTCTGAGGTATCATTGTTTGATTCACCCAATCAGGCAACTGACAGTACAGTATATGACCAATCTGTAAGTGACAGTTCTGTAGGCACAGATGATGATGATAATAATTTTCTGGCTTCAAGCTATGAAGTTCAGGACATATCTGTTCAAATGAGCTTTGTTGATGGTAAATTTTCAACAACACATTTGGAAAACTCTTCTGTAGCCCATGAATGCATTGAGTCATCTTTATACAACATCCAGAAGTCACTGATGGAACTGAAAATGCAACATGATCAAGATGAGGTTTCTAGTACACAACCAGATGATGATAAACAACCCAAAAGAATCTGTGATAGAATAAGCACAAAACAGCGGAAAGATGTTTTTATCACAAACTTTCATAGAACAGAATTTGAGAGCGTTTCTGAAAATCGTCAAACTGACAGTTGTACAACAGCAGTGGGTGGAAAGATGAATAAAGATCATACCATTTACCCTGAAAATGTTGCTTTATCTGGCAGTGGTTTTGGAACCTACAGGGACAGACACACTGACTGCACAGCCAGTAAAATAAACTGTTTTCAGATTCATTCTGATGGTCATAGAAATAATTACAGATGCTCTTCCTCAAATGTCTCCGATGTTGAGTACACTAGCGAGAGTCTGGTTGGGGCTAGTGACAGTGAGGGGGAAGATAGAGAAACTGAGTCTACAGCAGATAATAACATTGATGAAGATGAATTGTTGAAAGCTGAAATTGATAAGCCTAGTGATTATTATCATGTGGACAGGAGAAAATGTACAACCACAAATAGAGAACATAGCCTGACAGTTACAGAATATGAAGCAAAATCTCCTGCCAGTGGTAGTAGTCTGGCACATGCTGGAGACAGCCAAAGCCCTGATCAAGATGGTGTAGCTAACACCTTTACATTGGCAGCAGTTTGTGTTGACAGGTAAACTGATGTATTGTGGTAATACAATTCTAGTTTGTTTTCTTCTGTCACTTGAGGCTGTCTGCAAATGTTTCCTTTTAGGAAGTGTTTGCTGGATATACTGTACCACACCATAGAGTGTGTCTGGAGCTGTTTTCCTTTTTTGTAATGTCAAAATCATTTTCCTTCTTTCTTTCTTAGTTTTTTCTTCATTCCTTTCTTCTCTGTTTTCTTATCTTGACTACTTGTGTGCCATGTGTGCTTATGTAGATTGCAGAGTAAAAATTAGGTGTTCTTGTAATCACTGGCTAGCAGTAACTGTCTACAAGACAAGGTGTGTATCTGATTGCTGTGCACTCTGTTACAGACCACAGTGCACTGTGTTACAGACCACAGTGCACTTTGAATCAGACTACAGTGCACTCTGTTACAGATCACAGTGACTGTTACAGAAAACAGTGCACTGTATTACAGACTCCAGTGCACTGGGTTACAGACCACAGTGCACTTTGTATCAGACTAATGTGACTCATTTTACAGACCACAGTATCCAGTTGTACAGCAGTAGTCACACTTTGCATAGGTGACTTAACGATCTCTAATTCTGCTCACAATTATTTATACCTTCCTTTGTCTGTTTTACCCTGTGTGTCTAGACCTACCTCTTTCTGTTTTACCCTGTGTGTCTAGACCTGCCTCTTTTGGTTTCAGCCTGTGTGTTGAGACCTACCTCTTTCTGTTTTACCCTGTGTGTTGAGACCTACCTCTGTCTGTTTTACCCTGTGTGTCTAGACCTACCTCTTTCTGTTTTACCCTGTGTGTTGAGACCTACCTCTTTCTGTTTTACCCTGTGTATCTAGACCTACCTCTTTTGGTTTCAGCCTGTGTGTTGAGACCTACCTCTTTCTGTTTTACCCTGTGTGTTGAGACCTACCTCTGTCTGTTTTACCCTGTGTGTCTAGACCTACCTCTTTCTGTTTTACCCTGTGTGTTGAGACCTACCTCTTTCTGTTTTACCCTGTGTGTCTAGACCTACCTCTCTCTGTTTTACCCTGTGTGTTGAGACCTACCTCTTTCTGTTTTACCCTGTGTGTCTAGACCTACCTCTATCTGTTTTACCCTGTGTGTCTAGACCTACCTCTATCTGTTTTACCCTGTGTGTCTAGACCTACCTCTTTTGGTTTCAGCCTGTGTGTTGAGACCTACCTCTTTCTGTTTTACCCTGTGTGTCTAGACCTACCTCTGTCTGTTTTACCCTGTGTGTCTAGACCTACCTATGTCTGTTTTACCCTGTGTGCTGAGACCTACCTCTGTCTGTTTTACCCTGTGTGTCTAGACCTACCTCTGTGTTTTACCCTGTGTGCTGAGACCTACCTCTGTCTGTTTTACCCTGTGTGCTGAGACCTACCTCTGTCTGTTTTACCCTGTGTGTTGAGACCTACCTCTGTCTGTTTTACCCTGTGTGTTGAGACCTACCTCTGTCTGTTTTATCCTGTGTGCTGAGACCTACCTCTTTCTGTTTTACCCTGTGTGCTGAGACCTACCTCTTTCTGTTTTACCCTGTGTGCTGAGACCTACCTCTTTCTGTTTTACCCTGTGTGCTGAGACCTACCTCTGTCTGTTTTACCCTGTGTGTTGAGACCTACCTCTGTCTGTTTTACCCTGTGTGCTGAGACCTACCTCTTTCTGTTTTACCCTGTGTGCTGAGACCTACCTCTGTCTGTTTTACCCTGTGTGCTGAGACCTACCTCTTTCTGTTTTACCCTGTGTGCTGAGACCTACCTCTTTCTGTTTTACCCTGTGTGCTGAGACCTACCTCTGTCTGTTTTAACCTGTGTGTTGAGACCTACCTCTGCCTGTTTTACCCTGTGTGTTGAGACCTACCTCTTTCTGTTTTACCCTGTGTGTCTAGACCTACCTCTTTGTTTTACCCTGTGTGTCTAGACCTACCTCTTTCTGTTTTACCCTGTGTGTCTAGACCTACCTCTTTGGGTTTCAGCCTGTGTGTTGAGACCTACCTCTTTCGGTTTCAGCCTGTGTGTCTAGACCTACCTCTATCTGTTTTACCCTGTGTGTCTAGACCTACCTCTTTCTGTTTTACCCTGTGTGTTGAGACCTACCTCTTTCTGTTTTACCCAGTGTGTTGAGACCTACCTCTTTCTGTTTTACCCTGTGTGCTGAGACCTACCTCTGCCGATCCTTACTCCCAATTCTCGTATTCTTAGCAATGATGTGGACACGTTGCTTCCAAAACCCTCAGAACATCCTGTCTCTCTAAGGGTAATGACAATGTCTGTGTGATCCTTGAGCTGGCCATCTTCAATTAATGCAGCACCTGAAAGTAGGGAGGTCGCCAAGATTAGGCAAAGTATGGTGTGGCCTTGTGTCATGCTTCTGCTACAGTAGCCACGAAGGCTCATCCTGGGTCTCCCCAGAATGTCCTGGTGAATGGGGCTCTGTGAAGTTGCGACATGCCTAGCAAGCCTGCAGAAGTTGCGACATGCCTAGCAAGCCTGCAGAAGTTGCGACATGCCTAGCAAGCCAGCAGAAGTTGTGACATGCCTAGCAAGCCAGCAGAAGTTGCGACATGCCTAGCAAGCCTGTAGTGGATTTATTATCGCTACAGAGAATACAGTGAGATATAAATGGACCAAGAAGCAGAGCCTTCTGTCTCCCTTGATACCCAAAGTGAGAAGAGGAGTTGAATATGACAGATATGTGAAACAAAACATTCCTTACCCACACAGGACAAAAGACAGGTTGCTTGTGTTGCTGTTATAGGTGCCCTAATTATAACTTTTTGGAGGCTAAACAGGCTGTCTGGGATCTGACATGTTGTGAGATGTTTTAAAATTCAGAATGTTATGACAAACTTTTAGGTAGCATTCCGGAGAGGACAAACTTATTGACCGATCAATACAGATAATATATTGATCACCAAAATAGTTATTTTAGATAGGAAATAACTCAAATTCTAACACAAAGCGTGCCATTTTCAAAAACAGCTTAAAAGTTGTATAAGTGTGGGGATATTTGAAAAAAGTGGCCTAAAGCAGATTAGGTTATAGTCTAGGCACTTTTAATCGTTAAAATTTGCGATAAACGAATTCCGCTCCACAGTTTTTACAAATACGACGAAACATTTTCAGGGAATAAACAAACTGTTCTTCACAGCAGAAATTGGCCACATCCAAAATCACATGAAGCGGTCTTTGCAGTGTCAGTTTAAGGAAAAAGATGCTTAAAATAATTTTTCAAGTGTTTTTTTTTCTTTTGAAAGCAGATCACGAAGACAAGTCTCAGAGTCCAGTGATGATGACAGTGACTTTGAAAACTGTAAGTAGACATTTGATGCTTCAAATATTTGATATTCCTGGGAATTACTTTGTTGAAATGGACAGCAGGATTGTTGAGTTCTTTCTAAAACAGTCCCAGGGCAGAGTGGAAGGGAGGCCCAAACTTGCTTTACCAGTCATTTTTCGGAAGGGGACAGGAAAGACTGGCAGACATTGGAAGGCTGTCATACAAAGTTCACTACACTGAAACAATACGATTATTTTCCAGTTGTCCTGTTATACATGACACAGGCCTCCCAGGCTAGGCCTCCATTCCCTTCTATCCTTTGCCAGTATTTTTATTTGAAGTCATGGGTGGAAACTTGAAAAAATGGGCGGATTTGTCTATATAAACCTAGATGAATTAATGGATCATGTCAGACTCTGTGAACAAGCTTCAGACAGTCGGAGCGGGCAATTGGTAATATTGAAAAATTGCTAAATGGTGGGTAGACAGAATTTTGAATTCTCACTTAACCTCCCTGACATTGATCTTAAAAATTTGGCTTGTGGCAGTTAAAGGTAACAAACGAGCAGGCCAGCTGGCAAGTAATGGACCACTGCGTGCGAGAAGATGTATAGACAGTGCACATATCATCAGTGCTGTAAGGCAGGACTATTTAACTGAGTTTTCTCAGGAGTCAAAATGTTGAAAATAAGGATTGTGGTGGGCCATTCAGGAGGACCCAGCCCTAGCATAGACACCAAAAACATAATACAAACTGGCAATGATCTGCAGGCCATTTGCTAGGTCTCCACAGGCTGCCAGTTGAATAGCCCTACTATAGGGACTAAATTGGCCATCTTCAAGGTCAGGATAAGAGACATTCATACCAACTTCTCATGGGAGATGGGAGCAGTCATCAATAGAGCTACTTTGGGTGGCTACTGCGTTGGAGGACTGAGCATGCACTGGACTGCTCCAATGTGCACAGACCTCAGTTGTGATAACACCACGTATACCTGGCTGGGGGGGGGGGGATATCCCAGTAGTTTCTCTCACAGGTCTGTGCAATGCTAAGGATATACTCCTCTCTGATCCTGGGGTGGTGAACTTGTGAACAAGGCCAGGTATTCGACGGACTCACCATGCACAGTGTACATAAAACAAAATCTCTCATCAGTTGGAAGTTAAAAATAGCTGTTATGTCTGTTCTAGTTTTATTGTTATCTGTTTGGCTCGTTGTGTCTGATCCAGAGGCATATAATTTACTGATGATGTTTTGATCTACAGTTCTCCACAAAGTGAAGAGCTCTTCAAAGCCGGAAAAGCCAATTCGAGAAGAAATGTAAGTATAGTTTTGCTGTGTGTTTCTTACTTCAGTACCGTGTAGTGTGAGATATAATGTGAGGTGGAATAGAGGAATTAGTCTAAGATAATACGTATGAAAAAGCAGAAAGATGTATATGGAATGCTAAAACAGAAGGGCTGTAGACAAATACTTCTCCTTCTAATTAAGTAACTATTGCTATTAGGGTTCTATGGCTCGATTTTTAGGGCGGGGGGTAGAGCCACTGTCCCTTAACAAGCATGTCGGGAAAGGCCACAGAAGACTTGCTGAAATCAGACAAAAAGCCAAAGAAGACTTGCTGAAATCAGACCAAAGGGCACAGAAGACTTGCTGAAATCAGATCAAAGGCCACAGAAGACTTGCTGAAATCAGACCAAAGGGCACAGAAGACTTGCTGAAATCAGACCTAAGGCTACAAGAGACTTGCTGAAATCAGACCCAAGGCTACAAGAGACTTGCTGAAATCAGACCAAAGGCTACAAGAGACTTGCTGAAATCAGACCAAAGGGCACAGAGAGACTTGCTGAAATCAGATCAAAAGGCACAGAGGACTTGCTGAAATCAGACCCAAGGCCACAGAAGACTTGCTGAAATCAGACAAAAAGCCAAAGAAGACTTACTGAAATCAGACCAGAAGATTTGCTGAAATCAGACAACAAGCCAAAGGACTTGTTGAAATCAGACCAGAAGACTTGCTGAAATCAGACCGAAGGCCACAGATATCACAGCCTAGCAGTCAACCATCATAATACAATGTGCTAACCTTCCTCCTAAGTATGAATAAAGAAGAAAATATGTAAATGCATATTTCCTACATATTAGTGAATGTGCTAACAAATGAATGAGTAAGTTATACACAAAGACAAGAAAGAGAAAAGGCACATTTATTTTATAATTTTCTGTTCCAGGTCACTGAATGAATTTATCATTGATGAGGATGAAGATGATGACGATGGCTCATCTAAGACTACAGATGATGACAGTGATGGTTCAGTGTTTTATATTAGAACTAATAATGAATTAGATGATGTGAAAAACAAGAGACTTTTACCATCCAGGTAAGATAAATGTTTAATGGATTATGAAAATTAAAAACATCTTGAAACATGGGGATACTGAATTGTTCTTTAAGGGACTAGAGTTGAGACTTGTCAAATGATGTGCATACTGAACCTGCTGTGTGGTCAGAAACCTGGGCAATGAACCAACAAATGATGTGCATACTGAACCTGCTGTGTGGTCAGAAACCTGGGCAATGAACCAACAAATGATGTGCATACTGAACCTGCTGTGTGGTCAGAAACCTGGGCAATGAACCAACAAATGATGTGCATACTGAACCTGCTGTGTGGTCAGAAACCTAGGCAATGAACCAACAAATGATGTGCATACTGAACCTGCTGTGTGGTCAGAAACCTAGGCAATGAACCAACAAATGATGTGCATACTGAACCTGCTGTGTGGTCAGAAACCTGGGCAATGAACCAACAAATGATGTGCATACTGAACCTGCTGTATGGTCAGAAACCTAGGCAATGAACGAACAACTGAAAAATCAAATTGAGTCTCTGGAAATGTGGATATACAGAAAAATGGCTGCTATTTCACAGAAGCAAAAATATTCCCATTTATAGGTTCTACTCAGACTTGGGATGAACGGAGTTAATTAAAGAAACAAAAACGGAGACAAATGAAATAGTTTAGCCATAAATAAAGGTATCAAACTCTGTTAAAAACCATCCTGGAAAAGTTGAAAGCATGAAATCAAGAGATAGTGGACAATACAAGTGGGGGGAAAACATCAATAGATAGTGGACAATACAAGTGGGGAGAACGACATCAAGAGATAGTGGATAATACAAGTGGGGAAACAATATCAAGAGATAGTGGACAATATAAGTGGGAGGACAACTTCAAGAGATAGTGGACAATACAACTGGAGGGACAATATCAAGAGATAGTGGACAATACAAGTGCGAGGACAACATCAAGAGATAGTGGAGGAACAGCAGTCTGAAAGAATGTATATTCAAGACAAAGGACAGAGCTTTTGATCTTTTGCAGTTGACCTTCATTGTGAAGCTGACACCTGATTGATGGGAGTGTACTGATCCCCATGATCTTGAATTAACAGTAAAACAGTGGATATCGATTACCGTCTGTAGGTTAGTTTTGTCCTTTAGTCTAGACACAGTTCTTGGGTCATGTGGTTAGATGAAAGGCATTAGAGAACAGGGAGCCGCCATGGTGTAATGGCCAGACGCTTGCCTGTGGATACGGAGGTCGTGGGTTCAAATCTGAACAGAGCCGGGCTTTTTTTCTGCTCCTAGGTTGACCAGGCTTTACATGGGTATCAGGTAAAGTTCTGGGAAGTAAAAGTGGCTCGTGTGATGTTTACGTCAACCACAGAATGCTGATTGGTCTAGAAAATATACACCTAGCACTGTATGCCCTATGCGCCTGAAGGTGTATACAAAGGTCCTTTAGTTTTACTTGGTGTTGGAGATCAGTGGTAGCAGAGACAGACCAAGAGAAATTATGCTGGCTGGTCTCGGTAAGCTGCCATGGAGGAATATCAGCAGCAGGAGCTAATCCACAATTTCAAGGATCCACATCTTTGTAGAGACATTGATTTCATGTGTGTGAGTGTTTGTGTGTGTGTGTGTATATATATATATATATAAAATCTGACTGTGTTGCATATGTCATTGACAATGTTGCTCATGTCACTGACTGTGTCACACCTATCACTGACAATGTTGCACATGTCACTGACTGTGTCACACCTATCACTGACAATGTTGCTCATGTCACTGACTGTTTCACACCTATCATTGACAATGTTGCACATTTCACTGACTGTGTCACACCTATCACTGACAATGTTACACATATCACTGTCAGTGTTGCTCATGTCACTGACTGTGTCACACATATCACTGACAATGTTACACATGTCACTGACTGTCACACCTATCACTGACTGTCACACCTATCACTGACTGTCACACCTGTCATTGACAATGTTACATGTGTCACTGACAGTGTTGCATGTGTCACTGACAGTGTTGCACTTTTCACTGACAATGTTGCATATATCACTGACAACATTATATTTCTTTTGAAGATTTCAGGAGAAGGCTTACACATATTACCACTCGGAGGCCAGCAGTTCAGACATTGATGATGCAGATTCTGATCTCGATGATTTTATTGTTGACATGAATCCAAAAAAGAAAAGTGCAAAAGTCAGATCAACATCTGGTGATGAGTCACCTTTGGATGCAAAACCTGCGTCTAAAATTAAAGCAAAAACTTCACAGCGGCCGGGTAAGAATAACAAATACAATAATGATGGAGAAGAATTGGATTTAAGAAATAAAGTGTCTGCAACATATGAGAAAGATGCTGATTTGCCAACAAGACCATTCACACAAGAAGGAGCAGTACAAGATGATGATTGTCTGAGCAGAGAGCCGAGGAATACACCATTTCGGATTCCTAGATATGTTGAGCAGTGGAAACGTCCCTTTGAAACTCCTACCAGACTGGATGTGAAGAAGGATGAATTTAAAACACCAAGAAATGTGAAAGGTTAGTTGACTCATTTAGTGTAACAGAAACCCATCATCAGTTCAGTCCATGAGAAAACTGACATCTGATCATCTCCCTCTTGTTCCCAGAAATTGTCCTGTGCACTCCTGAGTGTTCTCGTCTGTTTGTGTTGTTCTTGCCTGTTTGTGTTGTTCTTGTCTGTTTGTGTTGTTCTCGTCTGTTTGTGTTGTTTTTGCCTGTTTGTGATGTTCTTCCCTGTTTGTGGTGTTCTCAAATCTACAGTAAAACAGTAATATTGTATCATGTTTTTCATGCTGGACCCAATATTAGTAACCGTTCTTGATTAGCTGATAGCTGTACTCTCATGAGGACATTGTCGTGCTGTCTCCTTGGCTTCCATGTCTGCATATTAAAAAACAGTGTCCAGTTTTCTGGACAAGTGGGTTGCCAGCTTTGCTCAGATACAGCGCTGACTATTTATTTCATTAGATACTTGTCATGGGTCAAAGTTTGTATCATCATAAGAGTTAGGAAGTCTCGCACTACAAGGGAATACTTCTTGCACAGGATTTGAGTTCCTGGGGGTGTCTGTGGCTGAGTTAGGAAGTCTCGCACTACAAGGGAATACTTCTTGCACAGGATTTGAGTTCAGGGGGGTGTCTGTGGCTGAGATATTCTGAACCCACTACATAATTCTGAAATCCTACTTCAGTTCCATTTGTAGGCTGTATGGCAGCAGATAACTTTGCATTGATTTCGATAATAGTATGGATCACCAACTGTTCAGAAAGCCATGGCCAACGAGAAATGTTTTTTCATGGCACTCTGGTACTGGGATCCCCCGTCACCTCGATATAGGTCATTATCTATGTACCACATCAGGCACATGCTTATACACAGCACAGTGACCTGAACTTTTCCTCATGCCTGTGGCCGAAATATCACCGCTTCACAGAGAAAAAGACAGACACTGAAAAATTATGATCATTGCCTGCTCCATCTGAGGACAATCTCTGTAAAATGACCCAGAGTTCAACTCCATGTGAGTTGTAGTATCTGAAAAACTGTGTCCATCAAACACTGGAGATGACATCCTGGGTCCCACAGATCTGGAAACGTCAAGCTGGCCGGATGATAACAATCACATGTGCTGTTTGGTCATGGACAGATTGGGCTGGTACCGTATCCTCATTGTCTCTGGCATACACAAGAATTTCATTTATTTGTATGTATGCGTGTTTGCAGGATTGGATCTGCATCCGATGACAGCCCCACGTCCTGCATTCGGTGGTGATGTCAATGACAACGCTTTTTTTCTGAAGTCTCTTAATATTGACATGGCTGATTATAAGCGACATGCTGATGCTGCCAGGTATGAAGTTTTAGCAATAATTTGTCCAGATCTGGACTTTGGTCTTGCTCCAGAACTTGATTGTAGTGTGCATCTGTTTCACAGATCTGGTTTTTATGTGTGCATGCAGACATCTGCTTCCCTGCCTTTCAGGCAGACATGCTCCACGTTTGAAGGAAACTTCGATCCCATCTACATCGGCCAGGTGATGAGCAGAGAGGTGTAGTTAAGACTGGACCAGACTGAGCCTTAGGGCTCGCACACCACCATAAGATGGTTTACTTGGCAGCTACCAAAGTCATCTCAAGCTAACTGGCAACTGGGTATTAACAAATCAACATCACAGCACTGGGCTTATTCCCATAAGCACTCACTTTCCATCTTCAGCAGCAATCATGGAGTTCCAGTCTTACCAGTAATAGTCTGATTGTATATCTGTCTCGCCTTTTCCTTGAGTGTTGAGCCTCTGCCAGATCCCCTGTCACTCCTGGCAGCACCATTCTCCTCAGACCATGATGATCTAAGCTGTGTGACAGTCACCTGTTTGAGATTTACTACCTATTGGATTCATATTTTAATAGACATTCTATAAACATTCCTGTTTCTCATCTTATCTTGATTCTTGAGGTGAAGTATAATTTACAGGAAAGGGCCTGTTTGTGGACTCTGTAATTCCCTCTGTCCATCGCTTGCATGGCTGGCCTCTTCTTCACTTCCTGCTGGTCTGTACATGATTGCCTGCTGTGGTACACTGTCTGCTGACATCTGTGTTATATGGCTGAACCATTTCACTTGTCTTCTTATGAAATCCAGAGCTGTTGCACCCCTGATTTTCCTTCAGATTTCAACGTTTCTGATCATATCTCTTGTTTTACTGAGAGCCCTTTGTGGGAATCTCATTTTACTTGTTATCATTTTTTACTTTTTTTTTTTTTCCTGTCATTGTCCAGCATTGGTAACACAGGTTTGGCAAGAAGAATGTGTCACACAGTGCTCTTTTGCTTTCTATTGTTTTTCTTAGTACTGGTGTCATCTGCCCAATTAGTTTTTTTTTTCTCTAACATCTGTCAGCAATCTCATCTTCTGTCAGAGGAGGGTTCCATTTAGTGGAAATCCTGTTTCTAATAATGTATAAAACTACCAGATGTATTGTGTAATTAATTGTTTTTCATGGTTTTTGTTTAAAATATTTTTTCTACAGATTCATTAAACGGTTTAAAGAGACCAAGGTGGAACTGACACAGAAAATATTCAGAATTTTCAATAGTACAGTATTTGAAAACAAGGTATGTTTAACAATCACATATCAGTGTCTGCATTCTTTGATGTCAGTTGTTTTATTTCATTTCTTGGTAACCACTTTTCTATACCTTGAGGCATGTTGTGTATATTGTGCTCATATTTATTTCAATAGACCTATCAACACTTGACAGTGGGTGTGGTTTACATCCCATCAGCTACCTTTACCTCCCGGTGCCAGTGTCAGATTGTGTTGACCAGGGAGCCAGTTTTAGTATCAGAATATTCCCATCATGGTGTCCATCAGGATGACCAGGGAGCCAGTTTTAGTATCAGAATATTCCCATCATGGTGTCCATCAGGATGACCAGGGAGCCAGTTTTAGTATCAGAATATTCCCATCAGGTTGACCAGCTTCACCACAACCCAGCCCCAACAGACACTAGTCCTGATTGGATCTCTGACAAACACTAGTCCTGACTGGATTCTCTCAGGTTGACCTAGTCTTCTGACCACAAAACCCAGTCCCCTGGAACAGACACTAGTCCTGATTGGATCTCTGACAAACACTAGTCCTGACTGGAACTCTGACAAACACTAGTCCTGACTGGAACTCTGACAGACACTAGTCCTGACTGAAACTCTGACAGACACTAGTCCTGACTGAAACTCTGACAGACACTAGTCCTGACTGGAACTCTGACAGACACTAGTTCTGATTGGAATTCTGACAGACACTAGTCCTGATTAGAACTCTGACAGACACTAGTCCTGATTAGAACTCTGACAGACACTAGTCCTGATTAGAACTCTGACAGACACTAGTCCTGATTAGAACTCTGACAGACACTAGTCCTGATTAGAACTCTGACAGACACTAGTCCTGATTGGAACTCTGACAGACACTAGTCTTGATTGGAACTCTGACGGTGTGAATGTCTCTGCATAGGTTTTATTGCAGGAAGTTGAGCTATTCTCTGCTTCCATTGAACGGGGAAACAGTTTTTCTACTGTGATATCCCATGACAGCTTTCTTACACTTCCCAACATTCAGTTTCTTTGCTTCAATAAGGTGCCGAATTAGTTTTACTATAGTTTTATCTTGTAACCTGTTTTTCTTATCACCTTTCAGTTGCCAACAGATTTCCAAATTGAGTGGAATTCCAGATACACAAAAACAGCTGGCACATTTCATTACAGAGGGAATCAAAGCACCTTTGTCACAAAAATAGTCCTGTCTGTCAAAATTTGTGACAGTCCAGGTCAGACATTGTTGTTGCAGTTATTGTTTTGTGATCTTAGTCATTTATCTCTAAAAACCATGGCAAGTTATATAGTTGGCTAGTGGGGCAGTGATTTCAGATGCAGGTGTGAGAGAAAGTGATGAGCTGTTGTGGTGTAGACAAGCAGTTACTCTGTACCTCCCTCAGGCTGTGGGCTGGTTTTACGGATCCTGGTGCAGGACTCTTGCCACATGTCCAACCAAGTAGTGGGTGATGGATAATGGGTCATACTTTCCCTAACAGCTGGCAAGGGATCTCAGAGTTGGTGGCCCTCAGAGATGCAGTGTCCAGAGATCCTCTAGCTCTCATCAGCCCCTCCCCAACACATGGGTGTTAATGTAAATTGAAAACTCATTTAGGACATGAGTAAAGCTCGTTGGCAGAATATCCTGCTGTATGACAAATCTGGGTTAAAATGCCTGATGACCGAAAGTCCCTCTGAAATGATGATTAGGCTCCATCAAAGTGTCAGAGAACTCACTGTGCATTTATTGGCTATGTCTAACATTTGACGTTTGTCCAAACATGTTCCCTGTTTAGCTTCGACACCAACCCACACTGTCCTGTTTCACTTCAATTCTTGTTTACTCTGACTGCTGTGCTCTAACCTCTGTGGGTCTGAACATTGATTACTGAAGGCAACAAACACTAAGGACACAGTCAGTTCAAGTGAGATTCCAGGCTGGCACTGAAAGGGTTCAACATCGACCAAGACTGATTCAGGTCACAGTTATTTAACGTCACTACACTACTGTACCACTTTTTAGGGCAGTGTAGACAGGGGTCGTGAGCCAGAGGATGAAGCGCCGCAGCTAGTGCTGTCTCTACAAGGTGTACATGTTAGGATGTAACTAGTCGTCTCCGATAGAAAAACTCTTTATCATTTTACCCGTGGTCACACCTGTGTCTCCTGCATGAGAGCCGAGTGTATTATTTAGAAGTCATTTGTGTCAACTGATATATTTTCCTCGTATATTTATTCTCAGAGCGCGTGAGGGACACTCTTGCACACGAACTTTGTCATGCAGCAGTCAGACTTATCAATAACATCAATGAGGGTCATGGAGTGTTCTGGAAATCTTGGTGGGTGTTGTTCTTATCACTTGTATATCTGTAGGTATCTTGATGGGTCTTGTTCTGTAATGTTATTTCAGTCTCTTGTGTATCTCTAGAAATCTTGGTGGGTGTTGTTCTTATCACTTGTATATCTGTAGGTATCTTGATGGGTCTTGTTCTGTTATTTCAGTCTCTTGTGTATCTCTAGAAATCTTGGTGGGTGTTGATCTTATCACTTGTATATCTGTAGGTATCTTGATGGGTCTTGTTCTGTAATGTTATTTCAGTCTCTTGTGTATCTCTAGAAATCTTGGTGGGTGTTGTTCTTATCACTTGTATATCTGTAGGTATCTTGATGGGTCTTGTTCTGTAATGTTATTTCAGTCTCTTGTGTATCTCTAGAAATCTTGGTGGGTGTTGATCTGTCATGTTGTTTCTATCGCTAATATATCTATGTAGGAATCTTGGTGGGTATAGAACTCATGAACAGACTCAGTTGTCTTGTGGAACCACAGCTGGACCAGGCTCAGTGTAGTTTTCAGAGCAAATCTAAGTGCTCAAGACCTTATTTTTACACTCAAACAGATCAGTGAAAAGTTCTAGAAAAGGCAATTGATAAGGTTCCCTGGAGCAAAATCTGGGACCGCTTGGCAGAGAAGAACATTCCAGCACCCCTGATCAGTGCAATACAGTTTCTACAAAAACTAGAAATAAAAAAGTAGGATGCCAAAAGTCAGAAGAATGTAAGACCACTAGCGGCGTTAGGTAAATCTCTCACCCTACCTCTTCAACCTTCAGATGGATAATGTCATCATGGTCTGTAAGGAGAAGACAAAGAAGTACTCAGTAGGGTACTGGAATATGAGACCAACCTGTATATCAGAGTTGGCATTTGCAGACGATGTGGTCCTGATAGCTAAACATAGACACATCTTAATTCCAGCTTACATGTCTGGAAGACAGAGCTTGAGAAGAGAGGGACAAAGTTCGCAATCAGACAATACATCATGACCTGGAAACCTAGGTAACAAACTCAGCAGGTGGCTAATTCACTGTTATGATGGTTTGGACATGCATGCAGAATTGGAGAAAACCTGCCAAAAAAGGCAGGCTAAAACCAGAACGACCCAGGGTTCACTGGGAAGACAACATCTAACATTCCTTGACTGATAGAGGACTAGAATTTAACAAAGCCACACACACAAAACTGCTGATAAAGAAGTCTGGAGATCTCTCTGGCAAACCTCTACACCGCAAGGTAGAAGAGGGGTGACTAAGTAAATACAGTTAAGTAACGCCAGCATCTGGCTTGCATCAGATGCCCTTTTACAACCTGATGGGGAAAGACAGAGCAGGATCTACAGAAAAGAAGACATCTTGGAGAGGGAAATAAGCGCCGATCACAAGGACAAGTGTCCATGGACTGCCAGGTTGGGCGGAAAGTTTTTTTCTCTTACCATTTCTGGGCACAGATGACCTGGGACACCAGTGCATAAAATTCAGACTCTACCAGTGGATTCAGCAAAAACTAAAGCTTTTTGTTGATTCTTTAGCTGTCATTTGTGGGTTACTGCACCCCATATTAGGAAATAATGACCTACCATAGATGTCTAAAGAGGTCACTAAGAAGGGTTGGCAAAAAAACTTGCTAGCTCATCCTGAAGAAAACTTTTCTTGCCAAATCCGACCAGTCATGAAAAAACTTAAAAAGGGCCTACTGTGAACTGGTCGAGGGCCTAAGCTCCTTTGAGAGAAAAAGGCCGAAGACAATTCTACGCTGTAACTGTTTACTCACAGTGAAGTTTAGTTGATCCTGCTACAATGACTTGTATTTTTTTTTTTATGTCCAGGGCCCGGAAGGTAAACAGAACTTTCTCGTTCATGCCAGTCATAGCTCGCTGTCACAGCTACAGAATTGCAACCAAGTACACCTACCAGTGTGTTCACTGCAAGTACAGGTATCCTCATTCAGTTTTTTGTGTGTGTGTTAATTTTTAAACTTGTTTTGTATTTTGTTCATGTGAAGGCAAACAGAAGGCACACGTGCTATCATTGTGAATATTGTTTGTGAAATGTTTTGCTAAGTGATGGTTATGTTGATTATCTTTTTTGTAGTCACTGCAGCCATTTTCTGATCATGTATGATGTCTAGTTGCAAGGCCAACTCTAATCTGTTCTTGTTATGGTTGAATTGACTGTCCTTGTTATACTTGAAGTGCCCAGTTGTAATATGTTTTTGTTATGGTTTAACTAATTGACTGTCCTTGTTATACTTGAAGTGCCCTTCTGTAATATGTTTTTGTTATGGTTCAACTAATTGACTGTCCTTGTTATACTTGAAGTGCCCAGTTGTAATATGTTTTTGTTATGTTTGAACTAATTAACTGATCTTGTTATACTTGTGGTGCCCAGTTGTAATATGTTTTTGTTATGGTTGAGCTAATTGTCTGTCTTTGTTCTACTTGAAGTGCCCAACTGTAAAATGTTCTTGGTATGGTTGAAGATGTTGACTGTTCTTACAGTTGAAAAGATCGACTGTTCTTGTATACCATGACAGCCTGCAAGTTCTGAACACTGAAGAAAACTGGCTCATCAACAACACATTCCAGAGATTGGAGTTAAATCATAGGTCCACCATCACAACACGACATCATGAAAGTGCATGTGACAGGGGATCAGGAAGTGTCCTGGCACGCTGTGTCAGGAGTCCACCATCATAATGGGGCAACGGAATTGACAAAGGGCTTAAGAGTTTTTCCCGGCGGGCTGTGACAGGGGTAATGTTCAGCAAAAGATCTGCAAAATGATAACGGTGTGAAATATCTCCCTAGCTGGAATACACACAGACACTACAACATGAGCAAATATAGAAATGATTTGGGACATTAAACTGGTGGGACATTAATCTAACAGTTGTACAGGAGGCAATCCCTTGTAGACTGTTGGGACATTAATCTAACAGTTGTACAGGAGGCAATCCCTTGTAGACTGTTGGGACATTAATCTAACAGTTGTACAGGAGGCAATCCTTGTAGACTGGTGGGACATTAATCTAACAGTTGTACAGGAGGCAATCCCTTGTAGACTGGTGGGACATTAATCTAACAGTTGTACAGGAGGCAATCCCTTGTAGACTGGTGGGACATTAATTATCAGTTTAAAAATATTTGAGAAAGACTCGCACACACACTCTCTCTCTGTGTGTTTATACAAATTTACTTTCAAATATATGGCTTATTGATGACTACACCCTTCTTTCCTAGGATTGGCCGGCATTCAAAATCCTTGGACACAGATAGAAAAGTCTGTGGTCACTGCCATGGAAAGTTTGAGCTGTACCTGACCAGACAGCTGCACTCCAGGAGCAGTGATGGCCAGACGCCAGCGACTCCAGCCACACCACGCACACCAAACAAGTTTGCTATGTTTGTCAAGGAGTGTTATTCAGAAGTGAAACAGAGGCAACAAGGGCTTCGGCACGGTGACATCATGAAAATATTAAGTCAGGAGTTTGCTGGCAAAAACAAAATATGTGACTGAATGAAATGAATGGTTTTTTTTTTAAATGAGAAGGGATAGGGCTGGTTCAAAGTTCAGACAGGAACCTGAAAGTAGGCCAACAGTCAGCTGAAAGAAATAAAACATGTCACATTGTATCGTTGTCCACATACGGCTGGTCATGAGATGGTTGAGGGCCTATGTCTTGTTCTGTCACTTTCAAGCCTGCCATCTTTTTTCATGTATGGGCTATTTTGTTTTTATACTGTGAAATAAAAAATGTTATCTTTTAATCTTGCTTCCCTATTTGTTGTTGTAAAGATTCATCAATACAGGTCCGCCTTGTATGTATATCTTAAACGAGAAACCCATTATCTTCAATGCAGCTCTTTAGAATTTTGAAGGAATCAAGTCAGTCTCCACAATGATGGTTGGCTGTAATGGATCTCCACCATTATCTGTTTCTTGCCCTGGTTGTACATTCTCCGGTAATTTCGTGCAGCAGGGTACCAGCCCTGAGCTTCATGAACTCAGGTGGGCCCACCTCCGAAAGTGTCTAGGAATTGTGGGCCGAAACACTTGACGAGGATAATTTCTACTGACGACTGGTAGATCCCGGCTGTACTTGCTCCCTGTGAGTTTATTCCCATCTCTGACTGCTGCCCATCCATCTTTTGATGTTGTCCTCCAACATGTAATATTGCCCACATATGGTTATCTTGCCTTCGACATTTCCTTCCATGACACTAGCCATACAATCAATTGAGTGAAGATTCTTCTTTAGTCTAAAAATATGGGCTGATGCCATAAATCCATTAACCTAATGAAACAAAAATAGTTTTTAAAATATGACTACTCATTAAAAATATCAGAAAGAGGCAGCCATCATTTTTCACCACACTGTGAAAATAAAAACTGGGATAATTAGACAGATTTTTTTGAAAAAATAAAACTCATTTAAGGATGCTTAAATTCAGATGTAATTGTGGTTTCAGCAAGTAGGGACACACAAGAGGATGAATGTGAACTTTTTACAATCGGCATGATAACGTCACAATCAACTACATAAACCTGCTGTGGACGGACAGAGCATCCAAGGGTTTTACAATAAGGCATAACGTGCTGTCACATTAACAATACACTATAACACACAAAATATAATCCACAATGCAATAACTACAAGTCTGAAAAACTTAAACAGGTCGTCGGATACTGTTTTAAAAACAAGTTATCTGATACTATGTTTTAGAAACAAGTCATCTGATACTATGTTTCAGAAACAAGTTTAAATTTGCCATGCAGAGGTGTTGGGATGACACTAAAGAAATGCTTGTTCATAACAAATCCATTTTGAATGTGTTGATACAGAGGGCTGTCTGGGTAGGGATTCAGCTGCTCTGTTGTCAGGACAACAATGCCATCATGTGCCGCCCTCAGTGACCACTGATCATCCATGTAAACATGCTCTCCAGGGTAAAACTTGAGACCATACTGCTTCACTAACAGGTCTCCCTTGTGGACAAAAGCTCCGTCCTGAACTTTAATGCCTCGATTTTTTCTTCTGGGTCTGCCAACTGTGTTCCTTGTAGAACCACCAGATTTTTTTGAAGCGTTTCTGACAGTCATGTCCATCGCAGGTAATGCTCTTGATGCTGCCGCCGCAGACAGGAAAGGCGATAAAGTCGATGATAGTGTTCTCACCAAAGACAAAGCCATTGTCAACAATTACAGCACGCACTCGACACAGCTGCGGAAACAAGGAAATTCATGTCAGATTTTTAGAAGCTAAAAATAAATAAACATGACATATTTAAAAAAACAGAATAATCCAAAATAAAGTACAATTATGAACCTTTAAATAAACTGAATATTAAAATCAAGAAAGTTAGCTCCTCGCCACAGCCAACTGTTCTAAACTGGCTACCCTACATGGACAAGGATAAATATACTAGCAGGATAACTAAATGTCAACAAACCTTCAGAATGTGGAATAAGTTGCTGACAGACAGGCTAAATTATATTTGTCTTCTGCATTTTTCCTTAAAAGAGTGGTTAGCACATTGCATGGTGGTTTACAGCTAGGCTGTGATATCTGCACCTTTCAGGCCAACACAGATTTCCTGCTAACCTTTAATTAGTTGCCTTTTGCAACATACTTTTTTTTAGGGAGTCATAGGTCTCGTCAAATGAATTTTGAGTTAGGGGTCGTAGGTCCTGCCACATTTTGAGTGTGACTTGTGTTCCCTTCCTGGTACTACAGTGAACGTATGGTGAAGACACTCTTCTTGTAGCTTTCACTGAGAAACCCTGTAGAGGCAGCCAGGTATGGTCAAAATGATCCTTTACAGTTAAGCCCAATAACAAGTTTAATCAAAGCTCCAATATATCGCATCCTACCCTGTCTGTTCAAGGGTATATTTTCCACCTCGATAATTTACGCTCCTTATACGGAGGATAGCCCGATTAAATTACATATATTGTTTTCAAAAATAATAATACACACATAGGCTATCCTTCGAATAACGGTCCTAAATTATCGAGGCGGAAAATATACCCTAACTGAGCCTCAGTCATGTGTCAATTGCGCACTTCCGTCGTCTTAAATTGCGCACTTCAGGCGACTTCTGCCACCGCCAAGAGTATCACCCACGCTGCGTCGATTGGGGCTAAACTAAATGGCTGGGACACAAGCAGCAGCTACCGCATCTCCTGCAGCTTCCTTCATTTTCATTTTATTTGCTCGTGAATCCTAGCTAGTTGAGCCCCAACCCACGCGGCGTGGGGGACATTCTCGGCGGTGGCCGAAGTTCGCAATTCGGCAGTGGCATTATAGTCCTCGAAAGTGCGCAATAGACATGTGACTGAGGCCCTGTTGGGGTATATTTTCCGCCTCGATAATTTACGACCGTTATTCGGATAGTGACTACAGTTTCGACAATTTGCGGTCTTTTTGGCAATTTCCGTTACCATGGAAACCGTTGGAAACTTGTTTGGGAAATGTCGGCTGGGCTTTTGGGATGGGTCCTAATCTCTCGTGAAATTTTGGGATTGGTGTGATTTTCACCCACTCTAAATAGCTGAAAACGGCGGGAACGAACCCGATTAACAGCGCATGTCTACGACAGCCGGACGTCCTCTGTTTTTCTGTTACATCAGTTTGATTGAAAATAGCGATAAGTATTCAAGGTTGGCTTTAGGCTTTAACTGTTACTGGCAATGCTAGTTATAATTGAATTCTCCGTCCATTTTTACATTTGTGTATAAAATTTTTTTCTGAACCGTGGCTAGGTAGATGTACAGTGACATTTTTCAGGCAATCGCTGGCTCAGCCAGTGGCTGTGTCTCATTGGCTGCCATCTTGTCCAATGTAAACAAAGCCAAAACGAAAGTTGCGCAGTTTGGTTGAGCAGAGAAAACCTCTTATTTCTAAGAGGCAAGTTTTAGCAGCTGTTTTCTACATCTCATCTCCACAAAAACCTACATATCTCAGCTCAGAAATGACATACAAGCCTAAATGAGGTACCATTGGAAAGAGATTGTTTACAGCTATCTAACTGTGCTGGTTTTATTGGTGTTGAGGGAATTTTAAAAATTTGACTAAAGTACCTAGTAGAGGGCATTTTAAAAATTTGACTACACTACTAAAACTAAAGTAAGTATCTAATTCGCCTTTAATCGTAATCCTCCATCGACAACTATGATTTTTTCTGCTTCAGTTCAATAATAATCATAACTGACAAGTTAGAGCATGTTATGGCAGTAATAAATTACAATATCTTACAAATGGTTTGCAGCCACAAAACGACGTAATCTGCAATAATTTACGAGAAAGATGAGGATAGGTCAGCCGCCATTACTGACCTGACCTTGCCAGATTTTTTGAAGAATAGATCTAAATACCGGTATTTGTTCGAACAGCGGAAGTTGTTTTTATTTCATATTTCAAACTCTTATTAAAAAAAAAAAATAGTGAAAATGGGTTGTAATGTGTATTAGAGCCAACGTAGAAACAAATCTCGGGGTTTGTCATTCAGGGAACATGTTGACCATGTGATAACGAAAGCACACACAAAATATTGGCAATACTTCTGTTTTATAGGCTGGTCCTTTCCCCCATTGAATGTGCTCTGGCCATGCTCATTGTCAGTGCTACACAGACTGACCGACTTGAAAATGTGCAAAATGAAGCCATGCTCATTATTTTGGGATGTACAAGAGACACGTCGTGTGCAGCAATGAGATATCTACTTGACGTTACAACCATGAACCAAAAGATCAGGATCTGGGGGGCTCAGGCATACCTTAAATTATGCTCTGATAAGAAACACCCACTGCATCAAGCGCTTTTCGATGAAAAGGGGTGACAGGATGAAGAGTGGACAATCATGGCTAGGTCGGACGGAAGATGTTATCAATTAAATATGCTGCCTAACCGACATCACCGCTGGTGCAGAGCGGATACCCGTGCCTCGCGCGTTTATTTGTACATTTTCCTGTATTGCCCACTTGACAGGCTATGCAGGGAGCAGAATCCTGTCGTTATCAATGCAGAGGTCAAACGCTCTCGTCAACTAAAATACAGACGAGGCAAATGTCCTGCTTTACTTAAAAAGTTAGTTGCGTATCCTTTACAGCAGAACGAACCCTAATAGCCCTTGGAAGTTGTGTGGTCTCTCTAGGCAAATTTACGTCCAGTAGTTTGCCATTGCCTCTGGACGGCTCGGCTTTTTTGATACCACTATCAAAACCAAAGCAAGGCGCATTGCCCGCAGCTGAGATCGAACCTGGCATTACGAAGCGGAGCGTTCGCATCGACTTAGCCACAGAGCCGACTCCTGATTTACACGGATCCGTTTTACGCCAGCCAGATCCTTCTGTATATAAATAGAGAAGACCGTGCGCCAGTAAATCTTTCTGTTACTTGATTAATTTACTTCTGTTCAGAACGTTATGATTTATTAGCCCGTCTGTGCTGTTCAATCGCTCCCAAAGAGGATTGACCACATATGGCTAAGCAAGCATCAGTTTGTCATCCATTTCGTGCAGAACTAGCCAACCGGTCTTGTCTGGTGTTCATTTCCCAACACATCTACCAGTTTGAGAAGCGCTGAAGCGGAGTGTGGGTGGAGTACAGTCGCAGCAGTCACACAACAAGAAGTCAGGTATCAGTATCAGACGTGACAGTCGACGACAAGCCTCAGTGAACTGCTTGTCCAGGAGCCTCCTGTCAAGGTATTTGTGAGGATAAAATCTATCAGATCCTGTTATCTGTGGCGTCCCCAACATGGACGAGGATAAGAAAATCACTACGTTCATGAAATCTCTTCTGGATGAATATAAACAGTTAAGAGGTAAAAGTAACATTTTTTGTAAAAAAAAAAAAAAAACACGTTTCAGCTTCGAATTAAAAAAAAAAATTACTTAATAATATTTAATCTTATTAGTAGTAACATAATACAAAAGATTTATTTTTGTAGTAGTAGTAGTTTTATCGGATATCGGTATCCTGTTCAGTTGAACCCAAGTGGGTAATTTAAGTAAGTCTTCTTCACGTTTACATTAAAGTCCTGGTTGTTCGTCCACTTCTGGACTTTAGTCTTGTCCTAGAATCGGCGTCTGTGCCTCAGGCGTTGCGAACGCGCTTTGTAATGCTGAAATGCTGGGTTCGATCCCAGTTGAAGGCCTTGCACCTTGCGTTGGTTTTGACAGTGTTATCAAACACCGACCTTACAGAAGCAATGGCAAACCCCTGGACGCGACCACACCAGCCAAAAGATGCTAGAGTTAGCTCTTCAACGTCCTGTAAAGGATACGCAACTTACTAACTTGAGTTTTGCGTGGCATCTGTTTTACAGATCTAACTTATGTGTGTATGCAGACTGTTGGGTCCTTGAGTCTCAGGCATATGCACTAAGGAAACACCCCTGTTTAGTGGCATTTTACGACATACTTGAGGGCAAAGGGCCTATCCCCCCTCCTTCTAAATGGGTGCCCCTGGAATAAACAGAAGGAATTCAGTAAAGGACTATTTTACACAGCAGGATATTTTTGTGGTAAATCATGAAGTAGGTCATAATTGAGATCGTGACGTGACGGGTATTTAATGATTTATATGTTGAGTAGGGATTTTCCTCTCAACAAATTCCCTCCACCAGATTAACCGAACTAATATCCGAGCTGTGTTGCTCTTAGACAAAGTCCTGGATATCCAAGAAAAACAGCCATATTGGCTCGTTAATTACTTTAACATTAGCTGCACTTGGTACCCACAAGAGAAGGAAAGGGGTTTTAGATGTCTATATCATTATATTGAATGAATTATTAGACAGGGCAAATGACCCCTCTGTCCCACCTTCTCCCGGTAAAGAATTAATATTTGAGCCCCCACCAAATGTAATTTTATCTTGACAGTTTAATTAAACATGTACGAACAGACACATTTGGAATTACAAAAACTGGTGCAGGATAAGACCATATATTTGATTTATTAACCTAGCAATCAGTGGATGACATTATTCATCATTATTATTATAGTAGACAGTGATGGTATGGTGGTAATGAGAGGCTTCAGCTAGATAACTGAGCACCTAAGATTAGAGTGAAGTGATAATGGTGGTGATAAGTTTACACCCATAAAAACATGATGGTACGTAACTTTAGAACCTCTGACAGCCGTGGGTACTGTCAAGCTCTTCCACCTTTTCTTTCCAGTTCTCCTGGTTCTCCACCTCGTTCCCACCTCGTCCCCAGCTGGCCGAGTTCTAACACAATGTAGTCTCGTGTATGGACTGATTGTCACATGGCAGCTGTAATCATGGAAACAAACACATACGTGTAGTATCTTGACTTACACTAAGAATACATGTATCAATTAATACAATATATAATAATAAAATAAATCTCATCACTCCTCCTCATATTCCACATTCTCTTCAGTCTAGTCTGAAGGTCTTAGGTCTTACATTGAAGTCACATATCCTGCCTTCCCTCTCATGTTCTGTCATGATAGTTGACTTTCTAAGTCTGTTGTCCGTCATCACTCAGACTTCCAACTGGCTGACATTGATTTGACATAAACATGTGGCGCAGGTTATGTGCTGAACACGCAAAACATTTTATACGTGCATGCTGTCCTGAATATTATCTTTCAGTGGCAGTGAATTCTATAGACCCATCATTCTTCCCCTGGGATTATAAATCCCCGGTGTAAGGTGAACACATTAAGTGAGCACATGGTGGGCACACAAAACGTAACAGCATGGCTGCATATATGTAGGCATCATTTGCCACAGTCCAAACGTATGTTTTGGTTGATGGTTGAAACATTATAATTCAGTATATAAGTCTTATTTTATAAACATAAAAACATACACTGAAAAACATGTGGCACAAACATACAAGAAATAGAAATGGTTTAGCAGTTCCCTAACGGAGATACTGAATACTCACAAAGAACTATTTCAAGCAGAATATGTAGACAAATTAGGAGAAGGTAGAATAGGCTTTAGCTAACTCCCTAACCTATGTATAAAGATTAAAAATAATTGTACAAGCTTACCTGGGAACATTCCATCAATCGCCAAACCAGAATCAGACAGTAAGAATTACTTCTACATCGATCTGTGTTTGTTGCCAGCAGGCTGCGATGTGAATGATGCTAGAAGTATAACCTATCTATCTGTCTGCAAGGTTAACTCCTCCCCCTTCTAGGTTCTACTGGAGAAGATCTAAGCCACGCCCCAGAAGTACCTTGCAGATCAAATTAGCTAGCATGTGGCCTGTCACTCAAGGTGAAAGGCCTTGACCAATGTTTCGACATTCTTAAATGGCAAACACCTGTTCTCCTGAAAATTTCCTGGACGCCGTCAGGTCTACCAGTCCACTTAATTCCCCTGATCTGCTCTGATCAAAAGGCCCCACTCAGTCTGTGTTATGTAACATTTATGACACTAAGATTCAGCTCAGGGGAGATAATCTCAGGTGTGATAATTAGTTCCCTGTTTGCTAGCCACTACAGACTGGTCAGGAGATAATTTTATCACACAGGCATGAGCGCAGGTAAAGTTGAGTAATATTACACAAGGCTGGGTCGCTTTGTCTGGACTAAGGACTGGTAACAATTAAATCCCTGCGGTTTTAATAATATTTGGGTGAAGGGCATAGTAAATAGATATCTTTGTCTCTCAATAAACAGAAGAAATTATTTCACATACTAACTTCTGAAACCACAGGTCGTTTCGTGACAGAGATGCACATTTCTGTTACTTCTGCCTCACAGAAGTTGTCAACAAGACATTATTAATAGTTCAGATAAGGAGACTACACATGACACAAATGGCTTGACTCTTTCAGGCCCGTGAATTTGAACAGACTTGGCTCATTTTAATTTCTCTTTACAAATATAGCAGAAAAAGGGGTGAGGGTTTTAAAAAAAAAGGCAAAAGAGAATATATAAATTTGTAATCCTTATACAAGTGTGTATATATTCTTCTTCTTCGTGTTCACCGGCTGTGAACTCCGGCAGAAAGTTCTGGTTGTTCATCCACTTCTGGACTGCAGTCCTGTTCCAGAACCTGAGTGTTGCATGTGTATCCGTTTGACAGATCTGTATGCAGACTGTTGGTTCCTTGCTCTCAGGCAGATGCACTCCGACTTCGAAGGAATCTCCCAATTAGTTGAATCTTACCAAATGCTTTTGGGTAGCGGTGGGTCTATTCTTGTTTTTTCCATAGTAGGGCCCCGGAACCCACACGGGGGTGTGTATATATCAGTATGTGTATGTATAGAATTTAATGTATATTTTGAATTAGAATGATTTGTCAGTGTCTAATTAATGCTGTTAAAATTAGTTGGAAAAAAAAGAGCTCAGTGGGTGTTATGATTACAAAGACATAATTTTGTAAAAATATTTCCTCACCTAAACATGGTTTTGCAGCCATAAGATCAGCGAATTTCCAGATTTCAGAATAATGCTTTTAAAGTTTATTCCATTTCCTAACAAATTCAGAAGCTAAAATAAGTTTATATTATCATACTCAGAAATAAAATTATCTGACCAAAACAATATAAGAGCTTTGGCCGCACATTTTGCAGCCTGTGCTAATGCTATGAACACTGGTATCCATGATCAGTCAAAGACGAAATTGGAAACTTTACTGTGTGAAAATAAATTCGATATTGTGCACTTAAATGTATGCCAAAAGCCTTGTAGACAAACACACAAAAAGCATTAGAGTAACCTTCCCTGATATTCTAAATATAGTTTTCAAACATTACAGACTAGTATATGAATATGAGTATATGAATCAGTATGTGCGAGATACATGATCGACGCACACTGTGTTGTTTTGGCAAATCAGAACTTCTCAGTCAACACACACTGCACTGTTTAAAAAAGTAAAAGAAATGGTTTTAAAATAAAATAGCAAAAATCATTTTGTATAAATTGAAAAATGCAAGGAACACTCGTTGAACAGTAGTATATAATGCAATAGGGCCCAACTAATATTAATAACTCCGACATTTTAAAAAACTAAGATTTAGATTTTTCTATCTTTCTTTCTTTACAAAAAATTTTTTTTATGACAATGTGCTGATAAGAGAGGGTTTGGAACCTTTCAACAGGTGTCTTTTGTCTCATAACTGAAGTAGACATGTTATAGATTAAGCATCCTCGCCAGTCAGCAGTAGGCAGGTTAATGTGTCTTTGACTGGATAGTGTCTTTAAAAAAAATTAAGCAAAAAAAAAAAAGACATCTGCTATATAGAAAGTAATCACAAACGGTCTGTATCTGCAGCATATTCAGTGCTCACTGTTTTACATGTGCAGATCAGTGGTTGGTCAATAAAAATGTGTGTGTGTGGTTTGCTAACAGGGCCTACTTTGTGTGTGTGTATACTGTGTGCTTCCTTTACTGTTTGTATAACACACTAGTACAGATTATCATTTATTAAGAAAGCTCAATGACTATCTTATTATATGTATACTAGAAAATTCTGGTGTGTTCAGCTCTAACAAAGTCAAAGTAAATATCATTTACATTTCAGCAGAATCTGCTTCTATTCCCCCGTTTTCTCCTTCACTTAATGTTGAAAAGCAGGGTTCCCCATTTGTAGGTCCATAGAACAAATTTGAGGGATCTGTGACAGTATTTAAAATAAAAACCTATCTTCTTCTTCGCCTTCACCAACTGTAAACTTGGGTGGAAAAATTCTGGTTGTTTGTCCATTTCTGAACTTTGGTTTTGCTGCAGGACTTGAGTTTTGCATGCACATCTGTTTCACAGATCTGACTTTTTTGTATGCAGACTTGTATTCTTCACCTCTCAGGCAGATGCACTCCGAGTTTAAAGGATGACCCCTAATTGATTGACTTGTACAACATGCTTTTTATGGAGGCAGTGGCCTTCCCCCCCCCACCCCCCCCCCCCCATTCCAAATGGAACCCTGGAGTCGACATGTTGGAACCTATAAAAACTCATCTTTAGAATGGAGTCCTTTTCATGATAAGAATATTTATAAATTGTATTAAGTTCTTCATTTTGACTTAAAAAGTGTGAGGTCTGCAGCAGACCTACAAAAATAAAAGGGCTTGACAGGTCTGAGCTCACTGGGAACGACTAGTGTAAAGAAATCACTCCAGGGAGTCAAGTCAAAGAACACTCACAGCAAATATAGACAGTGTGGAAGAGAATTGGTTATCTCACCTCATAACAATATTACATTATGTGGTTAGTCTCTGTAGTACAGTGTTGATAATTGTGAAATGGCAATCTATTTGTCTGTGTATGTCTTTATGCAGGTCAGAAGAAAGACAGTGGTCAGAGACCTTTTTGGGACCTTGTTGTCATAACGACTGCTGATGTGGCACAGAAGGAAGCATTTGAACTGCAGATTACAGAGAAATTCCACCGGCGGGAGCTGCCAACAGATCTGACTTTGATTGTTGTGCCAGATCCTCCTGGAGTTAGAATAGGTAATACACGCACATCTCTTTTAATGTCTGCACATCTATGTTCACGTCTGCATAGATTGTTAGAAAGGGAGATAGAGGGAGACTTGAGCATTATAAAAAAACATCTGATAATATTAGTTAACATGTTACAAGAATAATGTGTTTTTAACATCGATACATGTTGTTTGTGTCATTGGGGTTATTGTTTGTTTCATTAGGGTTATTGCCCTCACTTGCAACTGAACAATTTGATTATCATTCATATAATATGTGGGTTTAGTACCAATTGGTAAACTGGGAATCCCCATAGCTGCTCCGCTTCTGTGCCAATAAAAACACACAGAATGTCTATCACTGTCCCTTGTCTACAAACTGATACAGACTGCAATCTCAGCATATCCACTAGCACACATGCGCACACACACACATTAAAAGCTTAAGGGCAGCCATCAGAAGTGCTAACACAAACAGTCCGACATTAAAATGTAGTTCATCAGCGACGGAAGCAGCAGTTACAAACAGATCAGCAGTTGAACATGTGAAAGTCAGTGCCATTTCATGTATTAATGTAGCCTTAGTTAACACTCGCCCCATTTATGCAGGGATCTAGACTTGTCAGGTTTTTTTTAATTATATACCAGCTTTGGTGCCGGATTCAACTGTTTAATGTGTGCCTATGGTAGATATGATTATATTAACATAAATATGATTTCTAAATATTATTACAGGTGAACAAATATATTATTTGGGGTTATTGTTATGTCGTTGTTGCGTCAAAATAAACCTACGATTCACTTTGCTTAATCTGCTTTTGTTAATGAAACCGTATATTTTTGGGGTCGAAGGTGGCTAAAGCAGTTCACTCTTTGCTCTGTTTAATATATGGATTGATTAGCATTCGATATATGGGAGCGGTGTGGTGTAGCGGGTAATTGATTGCCTCTGGCTAAAAAAATTTTTTCAAAAAATTGTCCTGAATTCTTGCTGTCAAATACATCAGTATCTTAACTGAATTCTTGATGTCAAATACATCAGTATATTATCTGAATTCCTGATGTCAAATACATCAGTATATTATCTGAATTCTTGATGTCAAATACATCAGTATATTATCTGAATTCCTGATGTCAAATACATCAGTATATTATCTGAATTCCTGATGTCAAATACATCAGTATATTATCTGAATTCTTGATGTCAAATACATCAGTATATTACCTGAATTCCTGATGTCAAATACATCAGTATATTATCTGATTTCTTGATGTCAAAAACATTAGTATATTATCTGATCTCTTGATGTCAAATACATCAGTATCTTACCTGAATTCTTGATGTCAAATACATCAGTATCTTACCTGAATTCTTGATGTCAAATACATAAGTATCTTACCTGAATTCTTGATGTCAAATACATCAGTATCTTACCTGAATTCTTGATTTCAAATACATCAGTATATTATCTGATTCTACCTAAACAGTGTGAAGCAATATTTGGCCCTGCAGGAGCTAAAATAATAATTATTTAGTTCACTGGGAGTTTAAATAAAGTTCAAACTGAATGCATCAGTTTAACAAATGAAAAGAGTTAATATAAATATGTTATGTTTGGACTGACTAAACAGCGGCCAGTTAGAAAATTATAAATGACATCCAAACCTGTACTTCGTTATTTGATGTCCTTCACAGGTAATGGAGGTTCCACCTTGACTGCTTTAGAATTTCTGGACACTGTTTACGGACCTGAAATTTACCAGAAGAAAATTCTCCTGATCCATGCTGGGGGTTGGAGCCAGAGAATGCCGAGCTCAACCATCCTGGGCAAGATCTTCTCTTTGCTGCCACACGGCAACCCACCCTACCAGATGCTTGACCTGAAGTTAGCACTTTACTGGCCTCTAGTGGACAGGGTGGACCCTGGAGTCTTCTTGACTTGTGCAGATGATTTTCTTGTTTACAGCTTAGACACAAGTCGTGACTGGAGAATTCCAGGGAAAGGCTTCACTGCTTTAGCCCATCCTTCTCCCATCGCGGTTGGCAGAACGCATGGTGTTTTTGTGATTAAAAATATTGCAGGGATGGACCCAATGAACCCAGTTGTCTTGAGTGAATGCTCAGAGGTACTGCAGAAACCAACGGATGAGCGAATGAAATTACATGGCGCACTATTGAAAGAAGAAACTCATGATTTTGCAGGTGGAATCCACATTGATGGAGATGTGGTTTATACCGATAGTAGCTTTTACTTTGGTGTGGATATCATCCAAAAACTGCTCAACTGGAAGAAGTCTGTTGGCAGTCTTTCCTGTGAGATTGACGCTTATGGTGATTTTCTTCAGGCAGTGGGAAGGTGTGCCACAAATAAATATATCCATCTGACATCCAATGTTAGCCAGGTGACCCCAAGTCTGCTTCAGATGCGACAGGGTGTGTTTGATTGTTTGAATGGTTCAGATATCCACGTGCTTGTCATGAATGCTTCAACATTTATCCACATTGGAACTATGAAAGAGCTGCAACATCATTTCTGCCAGGATAAGAATTTCCAGCGCCAGTTGGCCTTTGAGAAGGATGTCTTTAATTCTTGGCATAATTGGAGCTCAAAAGGAAAAACTACAGGAACACAGCTTTTTACTTCAACATGTGTAGTGAGAGATAAAGCAAGCGTGTCAGCAAATGCCTGTGTTATTCATTCTGTTTTCAACACTGAATCCTCAATTGGTGCAGACTGTTTTATAGAGTACTGTGACTTTGAGTTGCCTGTTAATATACAGGAAAAATGTATTCTCAGCAACTGTCAGCTTTTGTGGACTGAAACAACAGCACAAGATGCCAGGTTGACCATTCCTAAAAATACATTCTTGCACACTGTGCCTATAACTGTGGAAAGTCAGACCAAATATGTAACAGTTTTCTTTAGCATGGATGACAATCTGAAGAAATCTGTTTCATTGTGCGATGTGGAGTCTTTGCCTTTTATGGGATCTAATATTGGTCACCTCATGGAGGTGCAGGGTCTTGTTAAAGAAGACATCTTGCCTGAAGGAATTATAACAAATGTTTCTGGAAGTTTGCATAGCAATCTCTCACCGATTGGAGAGATTGTAAGAAGTGAGGAGGTCAGTCTGTGGAACTTGAAATTGTTTCCAGCTGCATCATCAATGACAACTTCTTTAGAAGAAGCCATTCAGGTTATAAGTCATGTGACAGGAAGGAAGTCCAGGCGTGTATCCTCTGCTTTCTTTTCTCTTGCTGACCTGTTGACGTATAAACATATACAGGCTATGCTTAACTACAGACAGAGATTGTTTGAGAAAATATCGGCTTAATCATTTATTTATATTCCCTTGAAGTGCATCTGCCTGATAGGCAAGGAACCATCAGTCTGCATTCATATATGATAGGTCTGTAAAATGGATATGTGTGCAAAATTCAAATTCTGAATCAAGGATAAAGTCCAAAAATGGATGAAAACCCTGAACTTTCACCTGTGGTTTACAGCCGGTAAACACTAAAACGATTTATTTATACAAGTACACATCTGGGGGGAAATGGATCATTTTTTTTTTTCCATTTACATGTTTGGAGGGAAATGGATCATTTATATATACATGTACACGTTTGGGGGGAATGGATCATTTATTTATACATGTACACGTTTGAGGGAAATGGATAATTTATTTATACATGTACATACTGACTATGGTGATTATTTATTTATACATACACTGTGGGGATTCATGATTAATTAATTATTTATGTATGTATGTATGCACCGACTGGAAATTAATTAATTACTTATGTATACATATACAAACTGACTGGGGATTTATTTGTTATTTATACATGTAGGGTCTGACTGGAGAATAATTTTGAATTATACTTGCAAACACTGACTGTGGGGAAAGTAATTTTTATGAATATGAAGCTTTGGTGTCATTTGTTTAGCCACTTGCTGGCTCATACAGTAATCTAGGTTTTATCTCAAGCAATAGGAGAATTATTTTAATTCTAGCCAGTTTGTCTCAGGGACCAACCAGCCTCATAAACAAATTGATCTGAAAGTTTTCTGGGAGTTGTCTTGGGAGTAATGAGAAAGGATCTGGCCAGTCCACTCTTTATATCGTAGGCTGGTATATGTAAACGCCCAGCACTTCACTTTTTACAAGTAGTTTTTGCTAGGGAACTTCTTGTATATCATACAAATGTACCGTCTTTTCTGTTTACGTTTGAAATATTCAAATCAGTTAGTTAATTATCTGATAACCCTCTTTGCACATAACACAAGTCCATAAGCACTCAGATCCCATCTTCAGTATCTCCTGAAGCTTGTGGCAACTGATGGCACCAGTTCTGTATTGGTTGACCATTCTTCTGTGGCTGCCTGTATAGTGTTCATGTCTGGCAACATCTCTTTTAGCGTGACGTTCTTGTAGTCTTGTGTCAGAATTGCCGATTCACCCTCTTCTCCCAAATCATCTACTGGTTCTGCTTCCTTGAGAGCATTGGGAACATTGGCTTGTTCTGTGCTTATCCAGGCCCAGACATCAAGCCAATCTGCTCGTTCATTCCCTCTTACCACAGAGTGTCCTGGCACAGAAATTAAAACTGTTTCCTGTCAGGTGAGATTGAAGCCAGTACCAAATCTAGACTGTTCCAAGCATGAATAAAACTCCTGCTGTGTTTTGTGTGGATAACTCATTCAAACATGTAACAGGCATGCACATAGTGATAGTTATATCAGACTGCTCTCTTTTCCAGATGGTTGTCTTTAGTTACTCTGGATGTCCAGGTATTAGCAGCATTGATCTCAGAAACCATGTCTTTGCACTAAAGTGTCTCTCATTTGCTTCTTCATTATCCAAGATTCACATCCATTCAGAGAAGCAGGTTGGACATAAATTGTCAGTGCTCTCTTTCCAACATTCTGTAATTTATGAGATGCTTTCCATCTTCTGAAATAGAACTTTTATATTTTTCTATGCTTTCGTATTGCCTGATCTCCTTGTATGGGTTCGAGGCCTCTACTGTTGAAAAAAACAAAACAAGAATAGACCCATTGCCTCCCCAACAAGCATGTCGTATGATTCGACTAATTGGGGACATTCTTCGGAGTTGGAGTACATCTGCCTGAGAGGCAAGTAACCAGTGGACTGCATACATATAAGCCAGATGTGTGAAATGGATGTGCACACAACACTCAGGCTCTAGAACAAGACCAAAGTCTGGAGGTGGATGAACACCCAGAACTTTCTGCCAGAGTTTACAGCCAGTGAACTCAAAGATGAAATATTGCCTAGTCTGCTCTAAATCTTCATCTTCCAGCTGCTCCCAAGTATTTGAATTGTATGACCGGGTTATAAACATTTTATTTACTGTTTTAATATTACGTATTGATGTTATCCTTGTCTTCACATGATATACCCATTTTTGTTTTCTTAACTCTTTGAGTCCCAAGGAACACATCATATGTTCATAGATTCCTACCTAGAAGCCCAATGAACGCAAGATGCACCGATTTTATGTCTTTCTTTACTACCCCTTGGGCCTGTGATGCTAAACCCCCTGGGACTCAAAGAGTTAATATCCAAGAGAAGTATTTTATTTTTTTTCTTTCTATACTATGTGTAACAGTTGGTGCAGATCATTTGCATTTTCAGGTATTATTTTTTGAAAATATAATGTTTATATATAATGTTTACAGATCTTTCATAAATCTCTCAAAGGATCTGATAAATTATTCCAATTTAACACATTGTCTAGTACAAGATCCAAACTGGTTCTTCGAGGCAGTTGCAGAAAAAATGGCAAAGTTTTGACAGTATCACATGGTTCCTGAAACAAATGGGCTATTATGGTAAAATTCAGTTTAAAAAATATAAATTTCGTTACACTGTCTAAAGCAACTATAGGCAGAACATTTTAAAGAAAGATTAAAAAGACCACAGCCTGACATTGTTCCCAATCTGGATGAAGATGTTATCATGCCCCTACTAGATGTTTCCCGTGAGACATTCATGTTTTAATCTGTGTATTTAAAATAAAATGAGGAATAACAAAGCTTTTGGCGATGAAGACATCTCAGGAGAAATGTTTAAACAAACTGTCAAATATATTGAAGTCAGCAATCACACTTAAAATCTTCAACTCTTGTGTGATTCTGGTGCTAACTTATTGATGCGAGAGTTGGAAAACAATGATATAGTTCTAGATATTAAAAAAAATTAGACAGATTTAAGATCCAACACGCAAATAAGACAAGAGACCAAGCAAGACAATGTATCCAGTTTTATCAGAAAGCGTCGTTGAAACTACTTCCACCATGCAATCAGAATAGATAAAACAACACTTCCCGATAAAGCCCTCAAAAGGACAGCAGAAGGGAAAAGAAAACGAGAAAGACTAAGAAGAACCCTACGTAGAACCATCATTGAGAAATGCTCAACCATGGGCCTAATAAACATCCAAGACCTTAAACAGCTGGCAACGAACCGCCAGACATGGAGAGCTTTGCCCACTGCCCTGTGCGTCGCGTCGCGCATTTGGCCTAATAGGAAAGACTGACTGACTAACACTGAGATTGTGAAATTGTTTAGATATCTCCTTACTTTACATTCCTGGACCATCTACAGCCTGTAGCTTAGTCCTCTTTGTGGCACACTTGCCTTGTTTGCACATTTGCAGATTTTCCTGTTTTTAAACACCATATTTGCTCACACCTTCCTTATTTGCGCACACCTTCCATATTTTCCTTGTTTGCTCACCTTCAGATTTGCCTTGTTTGTTCACCTTCAGATTTGTCTTGTTTGTTTATACTTTTAGATTTGCCTGTTTGCTCACACCTTCAGATTTGTCTTGTTTGCTCCCCTTCAGATTTGCCTGTTTGCTCACACCTTCAGATTTGTCTTGTTTGCTCACCTTCAGATGTGCCTGTTTGCTCACCTTCAGATTTGTCTTGTTTGCTCACCTTCAGATTTGTCTTGTTTGCTCACACCTTCAGATTTGTCTTGTTTGTTCACCATCATATATACCTTGTTTGCTCACACCTTCAGATTTGCCTTGTTTGTTCATCTTCAGATTTGCCTTGTTTCTTCACCTTCAGATTTGCCTTGTTTCTTCACCTTCAGATTTGCCTTGTTTCTTCACCTTCAGATTTGACTTTTTTGCTCACACCTTCAAATGTGCTTTTTTGCTCACACCTTCAAATTTGCCTTATGTGCTTTTAGCTTCAGACTTGCCTTGTTCACTCACTTCAGATTTGCCTTGTTTGATTACCTTCAGAAGTCAGCCGAAGTGCATGAGCTGGGAAGTCAGCTTCAGGTAACTCAACATTGATAACATCTCCACAGACATTGTTCCTTTTTGTTTTTTTTAAATTTTAATATCTGTATTTTAAACCACAATTTGCACATCCACCTGATTGAACAGGTAAGTTTTCATTAAATTATTTTTGTGTACATGCAGATAAAGTTATAATTTTGCATATTTGTTTCAGTAAACAGACCTGTAAACACACATGCTGGGTCACATCACTCACACAGACTGTCTCTTGATCTCTCACTAGAGTATGCACTGTATCCACATTGACAGGCCCATATACTTACTTTAATTAGCCAGATCTGGTGTCGGGTTAGAAGCATGTTTTGTATTCTACAAATGTTCTGGTAAGTGGTAGAAGATTGGTTGCTGGGATTCTTTACAATATTTTACTTTTACTATTGTTGAATGTTATACAGTAAAATCTCATTAACACGAACTGGCTTAAGAAGAACACTTGTTTAATATGAACACAATTATGGTCCCAGCAGGGGTATAGTTTTGTTAGTCACCATTTATCAGGTATGTTTTTAACATGATTTTTCAGTCTCTTGGAACATGTCAGCCATGTTGGTGTGTGTAGACCTTGTTGTGTGTAAAGTATTAATTGGATGAATTAGTGGTCAGGTATTTTGGGACCCTACAAAATGTTCTTGTGTGTGTCGGAGTGCGGTTAGCCAGGACACGTTTCTCCCAACCCAGGACAATTATGAGAGCGTGTGATTGTCCTCTTCATGGGGACTGATATAGAATTGTCCAGTTTCTTGAGTTCCAAACAACAACAAAAAGGGTTTGCAAGACCAGTACTAGAAAGAACTGCATGTGCAGACCTGGTTGCTCACAGTGTGTTGACTGTTTGGATTTGACAAAATGAGAACAAGGAAGTTGACTTCCCCTGATAGTGAGTTGGACATTTAACATTTAACCCAAGGGTGAGCAACCCAGAAAACCTGTAGGCATGTGTAAACTCTACCTCTTGAGCAGACAGAATAGGCAGTGCCAGGTGAACTAGACAAATTACGCACAAAATGAAAAGAGGGAATTATTTATAGCGTGTATTATTCTGGGATACCTGCATGTTAGATTTTGACCAGTTCTACAGAGTTGATGCACTGTTCTGAGATTATCTTTGTGTTATAAGCAGTATATTAGACGTGAGGACTCATGGGCTGTTGAACGCTCATCTGCCAACTAGAAAAAGAAGAAAGGAAAGAAAAAAACTACATGTGAAAACATGGCTAGAGCTTTCCCACTGGTGGCACAGCTGAGCTACAGAAAGAATGTTGCTTGCCATGGAAACCATGATCTCAGAGAAGTTGGGAACTCCTGAACTAACAACTTTATTGTGCACGTATGTGCTTGCCTGCCAGACTTAAGGTCTGGGTTCAAACTCATATTGATGCACATGTTTAAAAATGTATCCTGAGTCGACCCAGTTTCAACTGGGTACCAGGAAATGGTCTGGGAAGTAAAGTGGCTAGTGTGATGTTAAAAACATTACTTATTGAGTGCCAGCTGGTTAATACAAATATGGGTCACAATGTGCCCAATGTGCTTTACTTACTTATAGATGCATTCTCATTTGTTTCCTACAGCTCATTATACTGTGGCATAGTATATGTGACGAATAATTTATGTACATGGTCTCGGAGGTTATTAAACTTTTATGATATAAACTAGCCTTTTGTCATAGTTAAAGTTAAAAAAGCTACAGTAGTTGCATAACCTTTACTGGACATTGCAGAGCCAACCCCAGCCATTTTGGCGGTTGTAGTTTTTCTAGGCAAATTTATGTCCGGTAGTTTTCCATCGCTACTGAACGGTCAGCTGTCGAAACCAACGCAAGACAAATCGTCCGCAGCTTGGGTCGAACCTGGTACCCCAGCATTACGAAGCGCGTTCACAACGCGTAAGCCACAGATGCCGACTTTGTCATAGTTTTTTTTGTTATAACTAATTTTTTTTTTAACTTGAGTGAATGCTTATCTCAGTATATTAGATGTACGGTAATCCTTGCTTATCTTAGTATATTAGATGTACTGTGATCCTTATCAAACATGGGTGACAAGAAAGAGAAGATTCCCTGTGTGTGGTTGCTAAAATCTTAAAGCGCTGGTTTTGATCACATGCGTGAGGGAAAGTTAGGGTCATTGGGTGTATGAGGAGATTTTACTTTGCCTTCCCGTGTGGGTTCCTGGGCCCTATTGTGGGGGAACCAAGTATAGACCCACTGTCTCCCCCTACAAGCATGTCATCGGTCGACTAATTGGGGGCATCATTACCCAGCTATGATTTGCCACTTTTGAGTCTATTGTCTTTTTCTCTGAAGAGCAAAGGGTGCTTCAGATCGGAGCTTTTCTTGAGGTATGTGCCAGCCCTCCAGATCTTTATCCTATAGTTCATGATAGGAAAGTCAAGAAGGTATCTCTATTACACCCCAGAATAATGCACATTGCTGACAGTGAGAATGGCAAGAGCCTATTCAATGGGAGAAAGAACAAATCCCTGGAACAGAAGCTGTTTCTGCTAATATTAACGGCGATCAGGACCCTCATTACTGACGGGCTTTTGCGTACATAGTCAACATGCTCTTTGAATGACAGGCTTCGATCGAACCTGTCTGAGATATGTCATCAGATTTATTTTCGTCAAAATTTTGTTACTACTTTTCACCGCTGGTAAGTCTGCCTTCACTATATGCGTGCTCAAGGAGAACTATATTACTGTGGCCTTTACAGTGTTGACATGTGCATTAGAATCTACACACCAGAGGGATGATCAAGTTCACACTACACTGAACTGGCGATCTCTTGCATGTCGGTATACCAAGATGTCATCAGCAAATGACAAAGTCCTGCCTCTCCTGTGCAATTTTTGCTCAGTTATCAGCACTGTGTACACATTGAATAGAACTGGAGACAGCGGAGAACCCTGAGGCAATCCTGGACTGATGGTTATCCGTTCTGAGGACCATCAATCACATATGAGTATCACCCGACTCTGAAACAGTGCCATGGCTACCCAGCGGGTGATGAAGGGAGATACTTGCAGTTAGAGAAGTATGTGCACCAAGTTTTAAAATGGTACTCTGTTGTACGCATCCTCTAAGTCTAGTGCGGCTGCACACGTCTCTTCTCTCATCAGGATATCATTAATGATCCCTTCACTGCTGGCAATTTAGCTATAATCGGTCAATATGAATTCACTCATACCCGGCGAAATTTACAAATAGTAGGAGTTACGTTAACAACAGACAGAAAACATTTAGTCTTCTTCTTGTTCACTGTGAGTCCGATAATGTCTCTACAAAAAGTCCAGAATATTCGTAATGATATTAAACCCCAGTCAACACATGAATCTCTCCAGTTTCTTCAACATTTCGTCACTGTCCAGCATTCTCATTCACACAGGGGAACAGGCTTCATTGACTTGTGTCAGTGTTTTTGTCAATATCTCCGTGTAACATCTTTCACCAGATGCCACCGTGTAAAATAATTATTAAAAATGAATAATCTGTATGGCCCATTCCTGACGCCGAGAGGCATCACAGGAGTAGAGAGAAGGAGAACAAGAATGTGTTTTTATTTTAATTTATGTACACCATTCATATAGTACAGCGGGTATAGGAGTTTGTTTGATTCGAAGGTCCCGAAATCCCCAAGCTTTGCTGTATGTCAAACGCATAAGAGACTTTCTGGGAAAAGACTGAGGAAGTCAGCTACTGACAATTCTCGCCAGACTTTTGAAATAGAATACAGGACTGCAGTCCAGAAGGGGATGAACATCCAGAACTTTCCGCCAGAGTTTACATCTGGTGAACGCGAAGAAGAAATAGAATAGAGCTAAACAAAAAGTTATTTGTGTCTCCTTTACAGAACGTTGTAGAACCAAACCCTAAAATTTTAAGGCTGTTTTTATGTTCAGTAGTTTAAATTGCCATCTAAACGGTCAGCTTTCGGTACCACCAATAACGCAAGACTATCTGATGCCAAATCACCTGCAGCTGGGATCGAACCAGGTATCTCGGCATTATGAGTCGTAGTTATAAGCTGCATTATCTTCACATCACTCCTGACACATCCATAGGTGCTCAGATTCTCCCTTCAACATGTTCATCAGTGTCGTGATGTTAATAATGCCAGTCCTATGCTGTGCTTCTCATGCTTGGCTGTGCCGCTCTTTACTCCCAATTCTCATATTCTTAGCAGTGATGTGGACACGTTTCCAAAATTCCCGAAACGCCCTATCTCTCTAAGACAGTGGTTCTCAACCTGCTGGTTGCGACCCCTTTTTGGGGTCAAACGACCCTTTCACAGGGGTCGTCTAAGATTATTGTAAAACACAAATTATTGAAGTTATGAAGGAAAATAATTGTTTGGGGTTTGCCACATAATGAGGGATCTTTATTAAAGGCTTGCGGCATTAGGAATGTTGAGAGCAACTGCTCTAAGGGCATTGACAACGTCTGAGTGATCCATGGGCCGGCCATCTGCAATTAATTTGGAACCTGCCGGCCTATCAGCTCTTCCGTTGCTAACAATACCTGCATAACCAAAAACAAACTGAAAGGTACTGCACACACAGGAGAGTTTTGCAATGACTCAATCCACTGTCTGCGTAAAGAGCCTGTCTCGACCCGCCAGATCATGCTACTGGAGACGATATGATGTGGAGATTAGAGATAATGATAACCTACGCCGATCGGCGAGGCACCTGATGAAGATGCCCCGCTAGCAGAGAGAAGGGAAACATCCGGTGTCAACTTTAGCTCTCACGCCGCCCAGGGCTGCCAATGCTGGGTTCTCCTCCCCCCCCCCCCCCAGATCTGGGTTTTTCTGAGAGGCCTCAGGGAAATCTGTTTTTTTTTTTTAAAATATATCCTTATATAAAAGTGGTAGTTGTTTCGTTTTGTAACTATAAATTTTCTACATTTAACAATCTGGGTTTTTTATTTTGTTTCTTTTTGTTCTTTGTCTATGTACTGCTTGGGTTTTTATTTAGCGAAGCTGGGTTTTTGACAAAAATCTCATTGGCAGCCCTAACGCTGCCGGTCGTCTGCCCGCCTGCCTGCTGTCTGAAGTTGTAACTTCTACAATGTCTGACCAACTTTCCCCGGGCTGTAAACTCATCATAAATACAGGCAGCGGCTCTACGGTTACTGGTGTACTACATGCCTTGGACGAAGCACTTGGGAAAGTCGTCTTGAAAAGGGGCAAGTCTAATAATAGTAATTAATAAAAACGTGTTTTTTTTCATTAAATCACTATCGTTAATATATCAGCACCACTAGTACTAGAAGTCCCCACTTTATGAGAGCCAACACTGCGGTCATGATAGTCTCTTTGGCACCTTATTGCGTTTTATTTGGGTACAGACTACAGGTACAAGATGTAGATTGTATTCAGAACAGTATCAGACACTTCCCTAGGCAGTTCAAAGTTGATAGTACTAAGTCGATAGTCAGTGGTGTCTACCAATCATATCTAGTTTTAATGTTATATGTTATATAATTAATATAATATACAATAACAGGTAGAGTTGTGTTTTCTCACAATTAATATTAAATTTATTAATATTATTGTGAAGAATTGTACTTGTAGAATAGTCTTTGTCAGTGACAAATGTCACAATAGTGAGTGGTCTATCATTTGATCAGTTGAAAAAAAAAAAAAAATTAAATGAAATTAAAATGTAACAAGACACATGAAGATTATATTTGTTTAGATTTATTATAATTTTTTAAAGATTGTAAACAACCTACCTCTGCAAATTGAACATAATTATAATGAATGTAATTGTTGTTACTGGTATTAGTAGTATTACTATTAGTTTTCAGTGTAGTACTAATTAACTATTAAGTGTCCACAGAAACATTTTGACATATTTTATATGTATGAGTTTAAGTTATAATAGAACGGAAAGTATTAGTCTATGATTTGAATAAAAATAATGAAATTAAAATGTAACAGACACATGGTGATTATATTCATTTTTTTAAAGTTTGACGTATGAGTTAGAACAAAATGGAAAGGCTAAAGAAGTGGGTGGGGGAGTAAAGTAAAGTCAGTTTCTGTTCATGTCGATGTCCGACTACAAGTAAAAACAAATCCCGGCTATCCTGCAACGAACGGTCGGTAAAGATGGCGGCCGCAAAATATCCTTTCGAGCCACAGTCACATGACTTAATTTGCGGTTCTCCGGCGGCTTTCCGACGACTACCGCCACCGTGTCCCCCACGCCGTTCATGCGGCTTGGAAAGGGGCTAAACTAGATGGCTAGGACCCACGAGCAGCAGCGTGTGCAATTAAGTCACGTGACTGTGGCTCGAAAGGATATTTTGTGGCCGCCATCTTTACCGACCGTTAGTCGGAGGATAGCCCAAATCTTTGCTAAAGTGCTGAAATTTTGTGTCACATTTTTAATCCTCAAAATTCAGGTTAAACTTAACAAACTATAACACATTTGAATTTTTTAAAGTGAATGAAAAGCTAGTAAACATACTCAGTTCCTTTTCAAAGTTTAGCTGGTTCACATATTACTGCGTATTCAATTCTACCATTCAGTCCGTAAGTCAAGTACTTCAATCTCCTTTGCATGACCTAAATCTGAGACTTCATTGAGGAGCTCATTGTATTTCAATTCATTCAATTATTTTTAACACCAGTAGCTTTGGTTTACTCTTTGACCTCATAGCACACAGGCTGAGGAGATATATCGTGAGTATGGGGTGTAAGCACTTGTGAACACAGAATTGGTTGATGTGCCGTGAGAATGGGGTGTAAGCACTTGTGAACACAGAATTATTTTTTAACTTGTGAACACAGAATTGGTTGATGTGCCGTGAGAATGGGGTGTAATCACTTGTGAACACAGAATTGGTTGATGTGCCGTGAGAATGGGGTGTAATCACTTGTGAACACAGAATTGGTTGATGTGCTGTGAGAATGGGGTGTAAGCACTTGTGAACACAGAATTGGTTGATGTGCTGTGAGAATGGGGTGTAAGCACTTGTGAACACAGAATTGGTTGATGTGCTGTGAGAATGGGGTGTAAGCACTGTGAACACAGAATTGGTTGACTGTTGGGGTGTAACACTTGTGAGAATTGGTTGATGTGCTGTGAGAATGGGGTGTATCACTTGTGAACACAGAATTGGTTGATGTGCCGTGAGAATGGGGTGTAATCACTTGTGAACACAGAATTGGTTGATGTGCCGTGAGAATGGGGTGTAAGCACTTGTGAACACAGAATTGGTTGATGTGCCCAATGGGGTGTGTAAGCTGTGAACTAAGAATTGGTTGATGTGCTGTGAGAATGGGGTGTAAGCACTTGTGAACACAGAATTGGTTGATGTGCCGTGAGAATGGGGTGTAAGCACTTGTGAACACAGAATTGGTTGATGTGCCGTGAGAATGGGGTGTAAGCACTTGTGAACACAGAATTGGTTGATGTGCCGTGAGAATGGGGTGTAAGCACTTGTGAACACAGAATTGGTTGATGTGCCGTGAGAATGGTCTGCCAAGCAACTAACTGCCCAAACTGCCTAACTTTCTGTTTATTCATTCAACAGTAACTGCTTCAGGTTCAAGGTTATGTGGACTCCAGAATTTCTACTTCTCAGACATGACTAAATGTGAGTATTTCCTCCAGAATTTCTACTTCTCAGACATGACTAAATGTGAGTTTTTCCTCCAGAATTTCTACTTATCACACATGACTAAATGTGAGTTCCCTCCAGAATTTCTACTTATCACACATGACTAAATGTGAGTTTCCTCCAGAATTTCTACTTAACAGACATGACTAAATGTGAGTTTTCTCCAGAATTTCTACTTAACAGACATGACTAAATGTGAGTATTTCCTCTAGTGTAAAATATAATTAGCCTATGTGCTACAGGGCTTGTAACAGAAGAAACAAATAGAGTAGTGAACCTATCTGGCATGTTGTGAAAAGTCTAACTAGTCATCAAGTCATTGTTAATTTCAGTGTGATCTTAATTAGCACCTGATCCCATCTTTATGCATGTTTCTTATGTTTACGCTGCTGGGTCCAGTTGTGAACAAGTCAACAAAGAGCTTAGCATGAGCTGGCTGTGGGCCTATGCTTCACTGGGAGATGGATGACAACATATTGTTGATCTCTTGAGTGCCACGCTGATGGAAAATACGGTTTATGGAAGAATAGTCTGTGATTTACCAGTGCAGAAGTGGGCACAGGTCATTGATGGCACTTTGGACATAAAAATACATTAGACAGGGGAATAGAGGCAAGAGGCTTTCCTGCAAGCTATGTTGGGTACCATGTTCTGTAAATGTAAAGGACCAGCCACATGATTAGGAATGTTTCTTCATTTAAAATACAACACACACACAAACAACAAACATAACTTAATTGCATGAGCATTAACATCTTGCAGGGTAGGGGTGGTATTAGTGACCTGTCTCCTTTTTGTGTGCAACTGCAGCCTGCCTTTGAGTTTTAATTTGGGTTATCTTCACAGCTCTCCAGACATTTCCATAGATGCTTAGATTTCTTCTTCAACATATACATCAGTGTCCCATGGTTGATAGTCCCAGTCCTGTGTGGATTGACAAGACTTCTCGTGCGTCCAGTGTGCTTCACATGCCTGACTGTGATGCTCTTTACTCCCAGTTCTTGCACTCTTAGCAAAGATGGGGATGTGACGATCTTTACTCCCAGTTCTTGCACTCTTAACAAAGATGGGGATGTGACGCCTTTGCTTGTGATGCACCTTGTAAATGGGGATCTGACTACTTTACTCCCATTCTTGCACTCATACCCAAAGAGGGGATGTAGGTGACTCCTGGCTGGTCTTGCACTCTAACAAAGATGTGCCGATCTAATTACAGTTCTTGGAGGTTTAACAAAGATGGGGATGTGACCCACTTTATCCCAGATTGCAGTCTTTGAAAAGAACTCATGATGGTATCTTAAATCTTAGTTCTAGCACTCTTACAAGTGAGCATGTGCATCTTTATCCAGTCTGCCTCTTACATGATGTGATCACTTTTTGCACTGTTATGTGTCATGTGAAATGTTTACACCAGTTCTTTGCCTCTAATTATGGGGATGTGAGTGTGATCTTTACTCTTGCACTCTTAACAAAGATGGGGATGTGACGATCTTTACTCCCAGTTCTTGCACTCTTAACAAAGATGGGGATGTGACGATCTTTTTCCAGTGCAAGTTAACAAAATGGGGATGTGACGATCTTTACTCCCAGTTCAATCTTAACAGATGGGGATGTGACATCTTTCCTGACAGTTCTTGCACTAAAAGGTAACATGGGGATGTGACGATCTTTACTGTGGAGTTCTTGCACTCTTAACAAGATGGGATAAGTGACGATCTGTCGGAGCATTCTTGCATTCTAAATAAATCATGCTTATTGTGACGATCTTTTACTCCCGATCTTGCACTCTGCCTGTAAGATGGGGAGAAACGATCTTTACTCCCAGAGCTTTGACTCTTAGCAAAGATAGGGATGTGACATCTGCTAGAAGTGATTGTACTGTTGGACAGATGGGCTAGAAGTCTTTATGGTCTTGCACTCTGGACAAAGATGGTGATGGTACTTGTTTACTCCCAGTTGCACTCTTAGAAGTGATGGTATGTGCTCGCCTTGTGCTTGTGATGACCATGTAAATGGATCTGTACTTGTTCATCATCCATGCCCACAAAATTGTAGGTGACTACATGTTGGTACAAAGATGCTAGAAAGTGATGGTCTTTGTTGGTTGAACAGGGTGCTAGAAGTGATGGTACTTGTTTGAATCAGATGCTAGAAGTGATGGTACTTTAGATAGCATGACAAATGCTAGCAGATGATGGTACTTGTTGCCACATGATGATCATTTTGACTGTTATGTGTCAGCTGAAATGTTACACCATTCTTTCCCTAATTATAGTCTGTGATCCACAGTGTGAACATTCATTTCTGTAAATGTTCATGTGATATTTTTTTCCAGTGCAAGTCATAAAAGAGACCCCTCAATCAAGCAGTAAGAGGTCATCACTTCCTGACAGCAATAAAAGGTAACAAGACTCGATAATCACTGTGGAAAATGTCATAAAATGAACCAAGCCTTCTGTCGGAGCATCAGCATTTAAATATAATCATGCTTATTTGTGTATATCTTCTTCTTCGCGTTCACCAGCTGTAAACTCTGGCGGAAGGTTCTGGTTGCTCGTCTACTACTGAACTGCAGTCCTGCTCCAGAACCTGAGTGTTGCGTGTGCATCAGTTTTACAGATCTCATTCTCTTGAATACAGACTGTTGGTTCCTTGCCTCCCTGGCAGACACACTCCGTCTTCAAAGGAAGCTCCCCATTTAGTTGACTCTTACAACATGCTTTTGGGGAGGCAGTGGGTCTATTCTTGTTTTCCCCACAATGGGGCCCCGGAACCCACACAGGGGATTTGTGTATATGAAAGCTGATGTTGTATATGCCTGTATGCCGGTGAGAAAATCATGCCAGAGCCATGATCAGCACAGGAAGTGGAAAGATGCTAGAAGTGATGGTACATGTTGGACAGATGCTAGAAGTGATGTTACGTATTGGACAGATACTAGAAGTGATGGTACATGTTGGACAGATGCTAGAAGTGATGGTACATGTTGGACTGATGCTAGAAGTGATGGTACATGTTGGACAGATGCTAGAAGTGATGGTACATGTTGGACAGATGCTAGAAGTGATGGTACATGTTGGACAGATGCTAGAAGTGATGGTACATGTTGGACAGATGCTAGAAGTGATGGTACATGTTGGACAGATGCTAGAAGTGATGGTACATGTTGGACAGATGCTAGAAGTGATGGTACTTGTTGGACAGATGCTAGAAGTGATGGTACATGTTGGACAGATGCTAGAAGTGATGGTACATGTTGGACAGATGCTTGAATACAGTGCAACTCCAGTATTCATCGGTAATCTTTTCCTGGGTAAAGGACGAATATCAAACAAGGTTTTCCTGTAGGAATTAACTTTAAATAGTGAAATCCGTACCATGTTCCTAGTTTTGCCTATCTATTCTTCAACAGCCAAAAAATTGGGTAAAATCGATCTTGAAAATCATTGCTAATACATATTAACTACACATTAACCACTGTATTTTTTATAGCTTTAGCATTATATCACAAATTTACTTGTCCTGATGTGTAAATATACTGTCGGCCTACATAAATAAAATATTATATAGAAATGTTACCTTTTGGTTAAAAAAAACACACCATACCTAGTTTTGAAGGGGAATCACCTTCCATTATGACATTAGGTAATGTCACTTCTGGTATTCATGTCCCCAGTATAACTAATGTAGTTGTGAATGATTTACTTACTAAAGTGATATTTTCTTTCTATCTTTGTGGACTATATACCAGTTGAAACTATTTCCAGGAATACCTATCTGCCGAAGGATCCAGAGATGTCCGTCCACCACTGTGTGATGAAAGCAGAAACCATCAACGCAGATGACTCTTTCGGGGCAAATATTCAAGGTGAGTACAGTGACCGTTGGCGGTAGCAGTTGTCTAGTGACTAACATGTTTGGTCATGTGGTCGATTGCCCTCTGATGTGAGGGTGTTTCACATTGAGCTCTTTAGTCAACCCAGTCACAGTTGGATTCTAGCAAGAGTTCTGGGAAGGCAAGGGGCATACTGATGTATACAAATATTCATATTTCAATATAATCATATAATCAATATGAGTTACATGGCATTGGCGGCTAGATGCCTGCTGGAAGATCGTGGGTTCGCATATTGATGGAGCTGGACTTTTTTGTTTCAGAAATGATCTTGACTCCCAGGTCGACCCAGCCTTGAGTAGGTACCAGGTGCAGTCCTGGGAAGTAAAGGTGGCTGGCGGGATGCTGACTGCATCACACACTAAGTGCTGATTGATCTGTAAAAATAAAGGCCCTATATTCTCAGTATGCCTAAAGGCATGGAAAAGGGACCTTTAAATACTCCATATATCTAGGTATGAAAAAGGTCCTTGACTTTCTCTTAGAAACATCGTCCACCCTTTACCCCATACTGGAGCATGAGATGTCATTGAGTTCATGTCTAGACGTTTCATGCCACCGATAAAAACATCGTCCACCCTTTACCCCATACTGGAGCATGAGATGTCATTGAGTTCATATCAAGACATTTAAACTTTTGTCCTCTCCAGCAGCTTCTGGTTTCTCCACCATGTGTGATTCATTTCTAATTCTCTTCTCCATGTGATTTTGATATTCCTCTGTTTATTTTTCTTTGTGGGTTCCAGTGCGAGGATATTCTAATTATGTTCATCAACATTATGCAAGTCCCTTAGAGAGCTTCACTCCCAACACAGTCCATGCTCACCTGCCATTATCTCCTGGCTTATCTTTATTATCTGGTCAATCCCCCGTGAAATTTCAGACCTAAAGGTAAAGGTCAAGTCTGAAGATGTGAACCAGAGTCATTGCACACGGTTGTTAACCATAAGTGCTCTGCCACCAGTACGGACAGCTGATAAGAATTGTCTGTCTGTGTCGCCGTTCGCATGTAACTCTGTAGCTACTGCGATGTTCCTCCATTTACCCCAGAGTGTCAACTCTGGTACCCATTTTCTAGAGGCTGGGTGAACCCCAGGAGCTGCCTGGTTTCGAACACAGACCGTGGACTGCGGCGAGTCACAGCTGGATTTGAAAGCAAGCCTCTTATCGACTGCGCTAACGCAGCCCCCTTTCATACCTATTTGTGAGCTACTGCTTTTGCATTTTTTTTTTAAAACTTTACACTCATAGTATGTATTTTGTTGTATGAGCATGCCATGAAAAAAATACAGTTATGTGAAGATGAGTGAATAGATGGGCAAAATGTAATACAGGCCTGCATGCCCAATTTGTGACTATTAAAAAATGAAGTTTAATACGTTCATACAATCGAATGTGTCGAAGCTTACTATCAAGGAATTCTGTGACGCCATGCATCTTATAAGCGTTTTGTTTCTTGATGATTCTTGTGCCATTCAGAGTTTTCTGTTCTTATTTCTACAGGTACTGAAAACGGTGACAACAGATGGGTGCATGGAAATGAAGACAACAGATGTATGGATGGAAATGATGAAAGTGAATTGCCTGATGCAAATGCTGACAGTTCATTGTTGAATGTCAACGATGAATATTATGAAACAGATTACTACACATTGATTTACAGACTAGGGGACAAGTTTTACGAGGCTGTAAGTGTCTTCTTTAGTGTGTTGTGTCTGTCTGCTATTATCATTTATTACTTTGTAAAATTTAATGCTTACATTCCCACATACCTCGGCGTAACGTTTGATGATAGATTAACATGGAGAAAACACATCAACAAGGCAGCAACAAAAGCCAGAAGGAGGGTAGCCATTCTGAGAAAACTAAGTGGAACCACATGGGGTGCTAGCGGGAAAATACTTAGAAAAGTTTACCAACAAAGTGTTCTACCACATCTTGAATACGAATCAACAGCATGGAGTTCGGCATCAAAAACCACATTGCAAGAATTAGACAAAGTGCAAAATCAAGCACTCAGAGTTACCACAGGCAGTATGAAATCAACACCTATAGCTGTGATGGAGAAAATGGGGATGACCCAAGCACTAAGTGAACGCAGAGACACCAAGATGCTTTTACAAGCAGAAAAGTTTCTTAGTATGCCCAGTCACCCTATGAATGAAAGATTCAAAAATTTAGCTTTGGGACGACTAAAGAGAAGTAGTTTTATCCACCAGGCCAAACGGCTCGGCAGACAAACCACTGATTTACCTGCAACTGATAGATCCTTAAATGCTGTCCCAGAACGGACCCCTGGAGAGAGGAGTATAAGTTTCCAATACACATCAAGACTGAAGTGAAAGGGGTATTTGACAAGGAAGAACAAAACAGTGTGCAGCGCAAAACAGCCACCCTCAGTTTACTTGATGATGAATACCCGCAGAACCTTTGGTCCGTGTTTACACAGATGGGTCAGCAGAAAGCGCAGTCAGAAACGGAGGTGCGGGAGTGTACATTGAGTATCCTAATAATACCAGGGATACAGCCAAATTACCAACGGGAAAGCACTGTCACAACTATGATGCAGAAGTTCAAGCCATCAAGATAGCGGTAGAGAAACTACTAAATACAGGGTATTTTTCACAACCTGTGGTATTCCTGACAGATGCAAAAGCAGTACTTCAGTCACTCCAGTCTGGAAAATTACCAAGCATACGGACACTATTATCCGAACTAGGCAAACGCTGTAAATTAGTAATGCAGTGGATACCTTCCCACTGTGGAGTTCCCGGAAACGAAAAAGCTGATAAACTAGCTAAGGAAGGTGCAACTGAAGAACAACCTGACATACCAGTCTCTTATCAACAGAAGAAGAGAATGATCAAATCAATCAGAATGCCACCGAAACTGGCACAAGATGATTACCATATTGAGGACAGACCAGAGCAAGTTATTATCCTTGGCCTTAGAACAGGGCACAATAGACTTCGCTCCCACATGTACAACAAATTTAAGATTGGCCAATCGGCCATGTGTACTTGTGGACTGGCACCTGAAACAACAGATCACATCCTTCAAGACTGTCCCATATTCAACGCTTTCAGGCAAAACATTTGGCCAAAAGAGACACTTGTGGAAGTCAAACTTTACGGGCCGCTTAGTGAATTACAAAAGACAGTGAAATTCATACAAGAGACGGCTTTGCAGATATAGACAATTTATTTCATGCGAACGAAAGAAGAAGAAGATTAGCACGCACATTTTACATTTTAAAATGCTTGCAGTCATATATTCCTGGCACTTGATCTGTTTTTCTTTATGAACTGTCAGTTTGCCCACAATATGATATTAGCTTTTCTGGCATACCTGAATGCTACATCTGGCCAAAAGGATGGACAGAAAAGAACAGTTGACCGCACATTTTTATGCAAGTACCCACCAAGATCCAGTTATTTCATTAGACACACCAGAAAAAGAACAAGAAAAAATACAGGTGATCTTGTGTCGGAGGTGGTGAACTTAAGTTGTCACCTGCGAACTGAAGAAAAAAATTCAGAGGGGGGACATTTTAAACAATTTCAACATTTATTTCTCCCCGTGCTAAGGACCCTAATGTATTGACAGACAGTTATCTAAACTTCATAGTGGACTTGAGAACAAATCAACTGAAAACACTAGGGTACATTCTCCAGTGTAAAATGAGCCGAAGAGAGAAAAAACAAATAATCTGAATATTCTCCACATTATTATTGATATTTTGTATTATTGTATTTGTCTCTGTTTTATAGATTGACTATATCATGGGGCAAGAGGCTATTGGAGTGACATTTGAGGGAGTCGACATTGGGAGAAATGGCGTTCTGTCAGTTGTTCAGGTTGGACTGTAGTAGCATTTAAAACATTGATCTGTTTGTATTTATGAGGAAAGTGACATTTGAGTGACAGATGACATGTTTTACCTGACGTGTCATCTGTAATAGGCAGTGATCACCAGAGGAAGAATTTCTCCTGTTTTTTTCCTATTCAGATTTGGGAAACTTGGTACCTTGGGGGGGGGGAATAGACCCACTGCTTCCGTTACAAGCATGTCTCATATTTCCTTCAGAGTCACAGTGTGTCTGCCTGAGAGACCAGGGACCAACAAATAAGCCAAATCTGTAAAATCAATGTGCACAATGCTCAATGACTGGAACAAGACGAAAGTCCAGAAGTGGACAAACAACCAGAACTTTGTGCTGGGGTTTACAGCCGGTGAATGCTAAAACAACCAGATGAATAAAATTTGGTTTATGTACCTGCCATTTTCAGTGTGTCACAGGTGTGTGGTAATGAAGTTATCAACTTTTGTTTTCGCTCTTATGGCACACTGAGTTTATAACATTAGTCTTGTATTCTTATACTTGTGTCATTTCTCACATGTCATGGCTCATGTCATTTCCTGGGACCCATTTTAAGCTGGGTCAGGTTGGGTATGTAGGTCAGTTTTGAAGATCTATCCAGATGGGGAATAGAACATATTACTACCGAGCCACCAGGCAAGAAAACTAGCTAATTCTATACCACACTTCCTATACCATGTTTCCTATGAATAAATTATAGTGGAAATATTTTTACATGAATATTATATATGTTGATATAGACAGTAACAGATATACATTACTCACATCAGAACACTCTGCTCAATTGTGCATTGGCAAATATACATTTGTCAGATAGATTGATGAAACATTGACTTTGACTTAACATGTCAGATCCAAAGGAAGTAAAAAAAAAACACAGCTGTTTTAATTGTTTTTGTGTTTATCTTGATGTTGTTGCTGTGTTTTCTGGTAAAGTTGGGGTTAAGAAGGTTGACTTTGTTGCATCAGGCATTGTAAATGGTTGTTTTTTTGTTATCTGTTTTCTGTAAGCTGTTATGTAGATGTTGTTGCTGTGTGTTTTCTGTAAGCTGTTCTGTACATGTTGTTGCTGTGTGTTTTCTGTAAGCTGTCCTGATGTTGTTGATAAGCTAACATAGTTTTCTTGTATATGTAACTCTAAAGCAACTGTGGCATGCCAGTAACAGAAGTGTAGCCTGAGCCTTGTTTTCTGTGAGTTCACTGGCTGTAAACTCTGGCAGAGTTTTCTCTTCCTGCACTTCTGGACTTGAGTCCTGTCCCAGAACTTGAGTGTTGGGTGCACATCCATTTGACAGATCTGGCTTACCTAAATGTGACTGTTCCTTGCCTCTCATGTAGATGCACTCCAGCTTCGAAGGAAGCCCCCAGTTAGTCTACGCTTATGACGTGCTTGTTAGGAAGCAGTGGGTCTATAATGGGGCCCCAAAACCCATGCAGGTTTACCTGAAGTTGTTTGTACAGCTGTGCTTTACTTAACAGATCAGTACAGAGACTGACGTCATTGCCTTCGACATATTGGAGTTGGGGACAGAGGCTTTCGCTGAGGGCCTGCAGGCTGTGTTTGAATCCAGCAATATTGTCAAGGTAAGAGGCAGACTGTTGTTAACAGGTAAAGATAGTCCAGTAGCAGATACACGAGTTGGTGAGTAAAGTGTTAGTCTTTTTCTTCTTTGGTTTGGCTTGAAATAGATTTTCTATATCTGCAATGTTGTCTCTAGTATGAACTTACTGTCTTTTGTAATTCACTCAGCGACCCGTAAAGTTTGACTTGCACCGATTAATCTCTTGGCTAAAGTGTTAGTAGGCTGTCACATATTCTAGGTCATGGTGTGTGAGGTTAGGTGGTCAGTTCCTTCCCTCATGGTCTGTGTTATATCAGGTGCCTGTTAGTATGAAGCTGAGCCAACCCCAGACCTGGAGATTTTGGAGACAGATAATCCAGCCTGTGCTGAGGATTGAACCCTGGCTATAGTAGGCGGGTGCACTAGTCACTGCACTTCTGCAGTGTCAGTTATAGTACACTTTGATACAGTATGGTGTTATAAACGGTGAAGAGGGTGTCAAAAGATAGGACAGCTTGGGCAGGCTAAGTAATCTGAGGACCTTTGCTTCATTGGCGAAAGGAATAAGTTACAGGGTTAATCACGGCCCTGGAAACACACCGGAACTGCAAAATCCCTCTCCAGGCTTTGAAAAAAACTTTTATGAATTTTTATGAAAACTTGCCTAATTCCTTGAACGTTGCCCAATAACCTGAAAATGGTGAAAGGAGAATTTTGACAATCTGGCCTTTTGCAGCTACACCTTTTAAACTGCGCGGGCAAGATTGTTGACTACCGCTCTTTCAAATGTGTGTCCGTAATCTGTGATCGACAAGTGATATGCAGTCCACATTCGAATTGTTTGCTTTAAGGAGTGGGTTTTGCTTTGAGGAGTGGGCTATGGGTGGTGCAGGGTCAGTTATCTTTCCCCGTCTCCCCCTCTTCTCCCCCCCCCAATTTCTATACCTTCATCTAGTGTAGCAAGGTCAGCTAGTACCCGGTACAGAACATATCTTCTTCTTTGTTCTCCGGCTGTAAGCTCCTGCTCCATTCCCAACTGTTTTGCACCTTTGATGAGTTCAGAGATTCGTCGTAAGACTGTTTTTGAAAATGTTTAATAAGGCTTCATCTCGTTTAGTTGTGCTCCAAGTTTCATGCCATATAAAAAGACTGGAATTATCAAGGTTTTATATATATATATTTTTAATATATATATATATATATTGATCGTGTCACAAGATAGAGACTTTAACTTTAGCAGGTGTTTAAAGGCATAGTATACTATATTTTCAGATTTTATTTCTTTTCCCGACATGTTGGAGCAGTTGAAGTTTGCACCTAAGTATTTATGTTTCCATTTATTTGATTTTCATATAATCGACATATATGTGGCCCGAATTTATATCCTTTCCCTGTCTAGTTATCATGTATTTTGTCTTATCTTGATTGATAACTAGTCCCATTTTGTAAGCTTGAATCTGAACTGGACATATCTATATGACAATAGCACCTCGCTGTAGGGGCTTGTTGAGTGGACATGTCTGAAACCCATGATGCTACTCCAGTGGTTAGATCTAAATTCTGTATCCCATGGACGTGGGTGACCTGGCTAATGAAGACACCTTTCTTCAAGAGTGTATAACTTCTTGTGCATCAACACTTTTGCTCCTACAGTGAATGACTTTTCAATTTTTTTATGGGCTATTTTAACAGATTAAAAAAAAAAAATTCTTTTCAGGTTATCCATGACTGCCGATGGATATCTGACATGTTGCATGAACAGTTCCATATTCGTGCAGCCAATATCTTTGACACTCAGGTAAACTAGGTGCTTCTTTTGGCAGTAGTGAATCATCACTAGCTAGTTTGGTATGGGCACAAGGTGAGACATATGATTGCAAAGGTGATACTTGAAGGAACATTGTGGGGGAGGGGACAAAGAAGCTGGAATGGCATCACAAAAATGATAGGATTAAATTATTATAGACTTGTTGAACAAGCTGAAGACAGAGAGCGGTGGTTTGGTGTACTAGTGCTTTCATCAATACACCTCCACAACCAACAGATCAAGGGTTATGTAATGTTAAACTAGCTTGGGGTCTTATATCTCATGTTTAACAAGCTGAAGACAGAGAGCGGTGGTTTGGTGTACTAGTGCTTTCATCAGTACACTTCCACAACCAACAGATCAAGGGTTATGTAATGTTAAACTAGCTTGGGGTCTTATATCTCATGTTTAACAAGCCGAAGACAGAGAGCAGTGGTTTGGTGTACTAGTGCTTTCATCAGTACACCTCCACAACCAACAGATCAAGGGTTATGTAATGTTAAACTAGCTTCCTTATATCTCATGTTTAACAAGCCGAAGACAGAGAGCAGTGGTTTGGTGTACTAGTGCTTTCATCAGTACACCTCCACCAACCAACAGATCAAGGGTTATGTAATGTTAAACTAGCTTCCAATTGGGATCTAATGTCTCATGTTGTCTTTCATTTTTCTGATCTCCACAAGTCGGTATTTGTGTCTCATTTTAGTTTTCATCTCCTTGATTTTTGTACATCATCTCATTTGTTTAGCCTTTAATGTCTCTGTTTTTCGCCTCATTTGTCTGAGTTTGTGTTTCTTTCTCAGTTTAATTTAATCTCATGGATTTTTCTTTTGTTCCTATATTTTTTTGTGTTTCTTCATTTTGGTTTCACTGTTTAGTCTGCTTCGCATCCCTCTGATACCTGCCAAAGTGGACAATATTCTTTAGTCTGCCTCCCATCTCTCTGATACCTGTCAAAGTGGAAAATATTCTTTAGTCTGCCTCGCATCTCTCTGATACCTGCCAAAGTGGAAAATATTCTTTAGTCTGCTTCGCATCTCTCTGATACCTGCCAAAGTGGAAAATATTCTTTAGTCTGCTTCGCATCTCTCTGATACCTGCCAAAGTGGACAATATTCTTTAGTCTGCTTCCCATCTCTCTGATACCTGCCAAAGTGGACAATATTCTTTAGTCTGCCTTCCATCTCTCTTATACCTGCCAAAGTGGACAATATTCTTTAGTCTGCCTCCCATCTCTCTGATACCTGCCAAAGTGGATAATATTCTGGGGCAGCCGTTTTCAAACGTGTTGTTTATGAACTCTACAATTTCACCTGTGGCTAGGAACTGCTGAATGGATTATTTCATTAACTCAGGTATAAAGAGCTGAAAGGCAGTCCTGAAACTGGCGGAGAAGATCTTTAGAGACTGGGGTCGATAACACAGAGAAGTCAAGACGGAGCTGCATGAGATGGGAGAGGACAGCATGGATGGCCCACCTTGAACTCGTCTAGAGTCTTCGCCCCGTAGGTTATACAAATTATCAAGGGCAGCAGAAGATTTAATGGATCAGTCCATTCTCGAGTGACGATGTCAGTTTGGTCATATATTAGTTTCATAGTGATCTAATTTTTTTCTGCAAATTCTAACGTTCATTTGTTAAATGTGAACTCACCTAAAACCAAAAGAGTTGAACTAACAACTGCCTCTCAAGTAGATAGTCATGGTTACTGCCTGTTTACATGGTTGTGTTGAGTTTGTACCGTGTCCTCTATTTCTGCAGGTAGCCAACGCCTATGTCTATAGGATCTTACACAACGGAGACTGGCCACGGTATGTAGAGAGCCTGCCATCCTGCCTGGTCAAACATCTCAAGTTGCAGCGACAGGATGTCACTTTTTGTAAAGTCAAAGATGGTATTCAAGAGGTAATTATCTCTTTATTATCATCTTAGTTATAGCTAGAGGAGAGTTCAAGAAAACTGTATGGTACACTAGAGGATATGGATTGCACGATAGCTTTCATAAAGGCTACCGGCCTCCTGATATAAGTTTTCTGACAGAAGGATCGAAGAAGAAGAAGAAGACCCTGGATTACAAGGCAGGAATGTAAATATATATATTTCTGGCTAAATCATGCTGTAACCATAAACATAATAGTACTGCACTTTAACCGAATGTGCATGCATTTCAGATGTACATAACCACAGTAGTGCAGACTTCCAAGATAGATAGTTGTTTAGTGGTGCCCTTTGTAGACGTTTATCAATGCCCTTTGTAGACATGTTTATTAGCACCCTTTGTCGACATGTTTATTAGCACCCTTTGTAGACATGTTTATTAGCTCCCTTTGTAGACATGTTTATAAACGCCCTTTGTAGACTTGTTTATAAACACCCTTTGTAGACATGTTTATGAGCACCCTTTGTAGACATGTTTATAAACACCCTTTGTCGACATGTTTATGAGCACCCTTTGTAGACGTGTTTATAAACGCCCTTTGTAGATGTTCATCAATGCCCTTTGTAGACATGTTTATGAGCACCCTTTGTAGACATGTTTATAAACACCCTTTGTAGACATGTTTATTAGCACCCTTTGTAGACATGTTTATAAACACCTTTTGTAGACATGTTTATAAACACCTTTGTAGACACGACATGTTTAGAAACACCTTTGTAGACATGTTTATAAACACCCTTTGTAGACATGTTTATTAGCACCCTTTGTAGACATGTTTATTAGCACCCTTTGTAGACTTGTTTATAAACACCCTTTCTTCCACAGTGCACATCTCTTATCCCGATCAGAATGCCATAAAAACAGTTTAAAATATAAAAAACTGTCTGCCACAGAAATCAGACCCTAGTGTGTCGAGATCATAATCTGTCAAATGCATTCACTAAGCCACAGAATGCTACCTGCCCTAATTGCACTTTATTTAAGATAGGAATCTTATGTTTGCAGAGACCTCGCCAGTCTCCTTGGCTTCAGAGACCCTTGCCGCAGCAGCTGCTATCTGCGGCACGGAGAAATGTCAGCTACCTTGGCAAACTGCACCAGGTACTGCTCAACAAGATGCTGTATGAGTTCAGGATGGGGGTGCAGATCTACATGAGTCATGTGAGAAACATGGACGGGGAGGTCGAGTCTTGCCAGGTAGGAATTTGGTTGGCCATTACATAAAACAAGTAACTGTCAATTACCATGCCATATTCCTGTGGGATGTTTTATGAAGAACACAGCACCATCATCATCATGTACTATGTTGAATTGCCTAGGTGGCCATAGTTCATCACCTGACCTGATGCTAATAGTCTTGGATCAGGTCTGTGTTTATGTAGTGATGATCCTATATAGTTAAGCAGATCCAGTATTTATCTATCTTCCCTCTGCTCTTTTCTCTTCACTTTTACCAGTTGTCACCAAATTTTCTAGGTCTTGTAAAAGGTTACAAAAATCTGCAGGAGATCTAATTTCTTGTCCCTGTGTGGGTTCCGGGGCTCCCACTTTGGGAAAAACAAGAATACACCCATGGCTACCCAAAAACATCTTGAGAGTCGACTGATTGGGAGCTTCCTTCACAGTTGGAGTATATCTGCCTGAGGGGCGATGAACCAGCAGTCTGCATTAAAATTAGTTAGTTCTGTAAAATGAATGTGCACACGGCACTCAGGTTTTAGAACAGGACTGAAGTCCAGAAGTGGACAGACAACCAGAACTTTACAGCCGGTGAATGTGAAGAAACAAAATCATTTCTGGAATTTTCCTCATCTACCCTTTATCCCACAGTAAAGCATTAGTTTCTCAGCTAACTCACACTGTTTTCATTTGTTTGTTAAACACGTGCAGCTGTCCCTATGTTCTCTCTGTCTTGCTCACCACACTCTCAAATTCTCTCCTGCGTGTGTTTTTGGTCTGTTTTCATCTGTTTCTTGAGGGACTGCCTCATTCATATTTCCCTGTGGGCACTCCAAGCTGCAGCCTAGATCTGGGCAAGTTTTCTCTATGAAATACAAGTGTACGAGCTGTGTGGTCAGGGTTTTTTTCTTGTCCTCTGGAAGTTACAGATTCAATTTAATGATCTTTTTTTAACCGCCCACCACTGAAAACTTGGTAATTGTGATAAAAGGTTTTGTTAAACCCTGAGCTCAGTTGCAGCATAATGACAACTTTAAATTGTTTAGTGTGTGGTCATTTTATTTAAGTTCTGTTTTTTTATTCTAATTTTAGAAACATGGATACCTTTTGCCTCCAATTTTCTGGAAGATTCCAGAACTCGTAAAGTTGACCTGTGGTGACAGTAAGGGTCAGAATGATTCCAAAGATGCCATGGGAAAAGATTTGCCGGTACCAGAGCGGGCTTTTTTAGGTTTTAATTCAGTGAGACCAAAGCCTACAGAAGCAGCGGGTAAGTTTTATTTGAATCAGAATGGTTTACTTGCATTGTCTTTTTTTTTTTTTTTTTTTTTATCTGCCACTGGGGCATAAATCCTGAACCCTATTGTGTCAAACTTTGGAGACTTTCTTTTGCTGAATGATTGCCAATCCTGCAAATATTTTGGCTAAAGAGGATCACAAACTGAGAAAAACAACAAAATATTCATCACTGGCAAACATTATCCAAGGAAAAAAGATGGCTTCAACATGTTTGCAGAATGCCCTGTGACACCTTGACAGCTCTCAAATGGAATAAGGAGACGTGGACGAACTAAATATTCCTGGAGAGTGGAGTTGACGGGAGAGTGGAGTTGACTGCAGAGTGGAGTTGACTGGAGAGTAGAGTTGACTGGAGAGTAGAGTTGACTGGAGAGTAGAGTTGACTGGAGAGTGGAGTTGACTGGAGAGTGGAGTTGACTGCAGAGTAGAGTTGACTGCAGAGTAGAGTTGACTGGAGAGTAGAGTTGACTGGAGAGTAGAGTTGACTGGAGAGTAGAGTTGACTGGAGAGTGGAGTTGACTGCAGAGTGGAGTTGACTGGAGAGTAGAGTTGACTGGAGAGTAGAGTTGACTGGAGAGTAGAGTTGACTGGAGAGTTGAGTTGGAGTAGAGTTGACTGGAGAGTAGAGTTGACTGGAGAGTAGAGTTGACTGGAGAGTAGAGTTGACTGGAGAGTAGAGTTGACTGGAGAGTAGAGTTGAAGCACAGAGCTGACATCACATCACTCAGAGCATTCCATTAGCACTGGGTCCTGTCCTCAGCAGCCAGCACAGAGTTGCAACATCAGTGGTGCCAGTATAATCCAATAATATATCTGTCTTGCCTTTCTTCTGAGCATCACCTATCGACCAGATCCCCTTGTCACTCTTCGCTGCATCACTCTCACCAGACTGTGATGATCAGTTTTCTGTTCAGAATTGTCCACTGCTTCCATAAATCCTTAATGCGTTATCACACATCAATATTCCACCAGGTTGTGCAAAGTCAACCAGCCTGTCCCCCTATTCATTTCCCAATACACCGGCATACCTCAGAAAAAATATCTAGACAATGATCTTCACCCTTCTTCAGCAGGCATTTTGAGTCAGTTACAGTCATGATGTGTTTGTATCGTGTTCTGTAGCCAGTGGAAAGTTGCAGTGACAGCCCCCACTTCCATTTTTAAGCTGGACGATGTGGTATCATATGCTGTGCTAACTCCAAACATCAACCATCAGCTTTTGCCAAGAAACCCCAGGCACTGCTTTTTCCCCGTGACACTGAATCATTGTGGCTAAGGACAGTTAAAAAAAAAAAGTAGAGAAATTTTAGCATGTGGGATTTGTAGAAATTAGCAGTCTGGCAGCACTTGGGGTCACTTGTGGGCAGCACTTGGGGTCACTTGTGGGCAGCACTGGGGGTCACTTGTGAGCAACACTTGGGTCACTTGTGGGCAGCACTGGGGATCACTTGTGAGCAGCACTGGGGGTCACTTCTTGGAAGCACTTAGGGTCACTTGTGGGCAGCACTGGGGGGTCATTTGTGGGCAGCACTGGGGTGGGGGGTCGCTTGTGGGCAGCACTGAGGGGGTGGGGGTCGCTTGTGGGCAGCACTGGGACATTTGCAGAACCAACCCCAACAGCCTCTGGCTTTTTCTAGGCAAACCTATGTCCAGTAGTTTGTCATTGCTTTCTGGACGGTCGGCTTTCTTTATACCACAGTCGAAACCAGCGCAAGGCGCATGGACCTCAGCTGGGACCTAAGTGTTCGCATCGACTTAGCCACAGAGCCCAAATTAGATTAAGAATAACAGATAATTTCTTTCAGAAGCAGGCAGAAATGGGGGAGGGGTGGTGTTCCCCAGTTACCCTACTTTGAAGAAAAAAAAGTAGTTGTGGTGTTTCAAGAATTTAACAGATATGTCAAACAATTTCTTTTCAGATACAAGAGATTGGAAACTTCAAGAAAAGAACATGGTCAGGAATGGATATGAGGGGAATGCTAACATGACTGTGGACCATAGAAGTGACAGAGACCATTCCCTGGCTGATCTGGGTTTTACACATGACAGCTATTTCAGCAATGGCAGTAGGAAGCTTGACCCAGATAGGCTGAGAGATAAGAACTCACACACACAAAAGGAAATTGTCTGCAGGAATCACCAGGATTTCAGTTTGCCTTCTTTACAGATATCAGAAAGCCACCTTAGATCTGAGAGTCAGATAGAATGTGACAGAAAAGAGTTCTACAAGCCTGCAGCAGATTTATGCAGTCGTTTAGACACACCAGAAGTTCTCATGCCAACTGACACTGAACAAGATTGTCTGTCAAAAACAATTCCTGACAGTGACACTAACTGCAGAAGAGCCATGCCAAAATTGGTGAGAGTTCATCATAATATGCAATCATCCGGAAACCTGTCTGAGACGTCTGATTGTGACGGCACACCAAGCAGAAGACCCCCTTCTGTTGATCAGCTGCATTCTTCACATTTGTCCAGATCTTTTCACAGCCAGTCCCCCAGCAGTGATTCAGAATCTTGGCTGGCCCGTCTTTCAACTCCTGAATTAAGTATTTCCAGAGGAAAAGACTTGGCTTGTTCTTCTTTTCTTCCAGCGGGGTTTGATGCAGTTAGAAAGAAAAAGCTCACAGACCAGAAGCAGAGCCACAGCTCAGACAAGGAGTGCGGTGAGTCTCTAGCTTTGATAACATTTATTTGCCAGACTTCTAGCAGAGATTATTTAACAACTTTCAGTGATCCATGGTCCTTTGTCCTTAGTCTTTAGGGCTGTGTATGTTAAGCTGTGTAGCCAGTATATGAGGCATGACTGAACAGAATCGTGCCATAATTGTTAGTGTGCTTGCCTGTGACTAAATTGTTCTTGTTAACTCTGGTGGGAAGTTCTAGTTGTTCTTCCACTTCTGCACTTTGGTCTTCTTCCAGAACTTGAGTTTTGCATGTTGTTAGTTGCCTATCCTTTACAGGACGTTGCAGAACCAACCCCAGCATTGGCTCTTGTGGTTTTCCTGGGCAAATTTACGACCAGTAGTTTGCAAGGCCTGCAGCTGGGATCGACCCTGGTATTACAAAGTGCATGCGCAATGCCTTAGCCACAGACACCGACAAGTTTTGCATACACATCCATTTTACAGATCTAGATGATTTGTATGCAAGCTTTTGTTTTGTGACTTCTTGACTTTGAATGAAACACCCTTGATAAGTCGTTTTTAATGACCTGCTTGTTAACCCTAACACCCCCCCCCCTCTCTCTCTCTCTTTCTTTCTCTCTCTCTCTCTCTCTCTCTCTCTCTCTCTCTCTCTCTCTCTCTCTCTCTCTCCCCTCCCTCTCTCCCTCCCTTTCTCCCTTCCTCTCTCTCCTTCCCTCCCTCCCCCCAAATGGGCCAGGAACCTACATGGAAAAGTCTGAGTTCACTGTGCAGTGGGGACAACGATTATTTTTCTTTCTTGAGTGAAAGAGTCTGAGGATTTATAGCTGCATGACTAATGCAGTTGCCACAGACTGTACAAATTACAATTTCATTTTTGCCGCTGACAGAAACCTTACTGAGAATTTGAACCTGAATCTCCTGCATGAGAAACCAGCATCTTAACTGTTCAGCCAGCCGCTGCTTCTTCACTCAGCCATTTCTCCCTGTTGTATGTAAATGGGATACATATAATTATATATATATAAGTAAAACAAACAGTCAGTGCAAAGAGTAAAAAGGTAGACTTTAGCTATGAAAAAACCTATATACATTGTGCAGTAAGTTTAATTGATGTACATTGTGTTGCTGTTATTTCAGAAACTAACAACCAGGATTGTCTATCGGCATCCTTGGAGGAAGACTTATGCTACATTCCAATGCAAGGTTCCTTAATGTGTCGACAAGAACGACCCCTTGGTGTCACCTCATTTGACTTTAAAGATCCCATTTCTGATTCTGAAGGCAATGTGCAGTCTCCAAGCAACTCCCAGTTCTACAGGGATTCACACCTAGGCTCCCAGTTCTACACGGATTCACACCTAGGCTCCCAGGCTGACAACGCCAATGAACAGGAAAGTATGGATCAGTTCCAGAAGTCTGAAGTCTTTCAGAAAGTATTGAGGGTTGCTTCCTCCTTGCCATTGGACAATTTGAAGAGCAAGTTGTTGCCCTCTAAAGTATCTCTGTATGGCAAATGATAGATAGAGAATCCAGGTAGTTAGGAATCAAGTTTCTCAGTTAGAAGGAGAACTCACTTCCAATCCTTAGTATGGCAACACGAGGTCAGACTTGAGCGTGTACACTGTAGGAGGATTGTTCTAATCTGTCTGCGGAGGAAACCTGGCCAGTTGTTGGTTGTGTGACAGAATTGTAAAAGTTTAGGATCCAGGCTTATTGGGCATATAGATATAGGCCTATATTTTATAGACCAATCAGTGTTTGGTGGGTGATGTGGTTAGCATCCCGCCGGCCACCTTTACTTCCCAGGACTTTTCCCGGTGCCCACTGAAGACTGGGTCAACCTGGAAGCCAAAGTCATTTTTTAAAAAAAAAGTCCAACTCAATCAGGACCTGAACCGCCAACCTTCTGATCAGCAGGCGGGTGTCTCGCCGCTACATGATCAGCAGGCGGGCGTCTTGCCGCTACATGATCAGCAGGCGGGCGTCTCGCCGCTACATCACGGCAGCTTATGTGACAGATTTGAGACAGCTTTTGAATTGATTTCATGTGTTACACAGATGATGTACTGAATTGTTATATGCAGATTAATGTACTCATGTGTTGTACGTACAATAATTTGCCCAGTTGTTTTATAGTTGGCTGCTAAATGATTGAACAACATTAAGTACAGGTCAGCGACACATTGCTGATTTCTAAAAGGTCAAGGGTTATCAGGCCCATCTGACACATAATTGGCCGGTCAGGCTCAGTGGGCGATGGTCAACATCTTTCTGGTTGCCTTTACCTTCCAGGACATTTCTTGGTGTTCATTTAGTTTGGGTCAACCTGAGAGTGCTAGGGATTTGATGGGTTTGAACCTAAAACTATTGGACAGACAGGCAGGTATTTAGCTGCTGCACCATCCTTTTACAACATTACAATGACAGTAAAGGAAACTGCACCAGCAGGCTTTCACAGCAGACAGCAAGAGAGAAACCACAACAAAAGACAGAAATAACCAACTATGCATTCTCTGAATTAAGTACTGCTTTCTTAATTTTGGTTGCATGTTTTTGTTTCACACATTTGCATAGTGTAAGGCCTTAAAATAATTACTTCAATGCATTTATTGATGTCTTTGTATTTTTTGGTTTCTTCTTGTGGTTGCTCATGAAGGCTTGTTTTCATGAACATTTTTAAATAGTTTTAAAAACAACTAGCTAAAAATTCATCAAATATTCAGTGCGGCATGGGTACAAAGAAACTGCTCTCATCGACTGGCAACATGCAATAGTTGTTCCATTGTAGAAGAAGGGAAGCAAGCGAGAATGCAATCAGTGTCGAGGTATCTCTCTTTTAAGTCAGTTTTGGAAAAAAAAAAGGATGCTAAGATAATAGAAACGAGGCTGCGACCAGTAATAGAACCACATTTAACAGAAAAGTACATCGGATATGATCAGAACTTATTTGTAACATTTGTAAACCAAGAGAAAGCTTACGAAAGGGTCGATAGACAAAAGTAATGGCTCGATATGGAGTAATTGAACGCCTTATTGAAGTTTGCAAAAGCTTATATAGCGACTGTAGAAGCGTAGTTAGAATAAACCTGGGAACATCTAAACCATTCAGAGTAGCATCTGGAGTAAGACAGGGATATGTGTTTTATCACCACTCCTGTTTATCACCTACATTGACAGTACAAGCAAGGATGCCAGGCCCAGGAACGAATATAATAGTAACATCAACGAATTACTCTTTGCTGATGACCAGGTCTTGATTGCAGATACAGCCATACATTTGCATCATTATCTCACATCCATGAATGAAGAATGTAAATCAAATAACATGAGAATCAACATCGAAAAGACAGAAGTAATGTCAAACAGGCATCTGAGTTTAAATATCTTGGAACAACATTTACTGAAGATGGTAAATTTGACAAAGAAATTGACATTCGATGCAGTAAAGCAGGCCAAGTATTGGGACAGCTAGCCCCTTTCTTACAGCTTAAGGCAATCTCAGTCAGCACAAAGAGACATCTCATACAAAGCCTATTTATTCCTACCCTATGCTATCAGTGCCAGACATGGGCACTCACAACAAAACATAAGCAAAAATTAGAAACCATGGAAATGAGGTGTCTGAGAAAGGCTGTAGGAGTGACCAGAAGAGATACAATCAGGAATGAGTCTGCACAGAACCAGTTCTAAATTACATGCAAAGACAGCAAATCAAATGGTTTGCCCACCTGGAGAGAATGCCTTTTGATGCTATACCATATACCAAAAGAGGAGAGGGAGGTAGTTAAGAGGTAGACCAAGAACAAGATGAAAGGATAACATCACGAGAAACTCTACAGTACCACAATGTGTCTTTGGTCGAAGCAGCCAGAAAAGCATAAAGCAGGACCTTATGTCTCCCTTGACACCTGAAGCGGTAAAAGAGCACCTGGAGAAGAGAAGAAGAATAATTCAAGTTCTCTAATTGTTGACATGGTCACAAATTTACTGCGGCATAACCCATTTTAATACAGGTGCTAAAATTGTAAATACAAATTGCATGCCTTATCAGTTATGAGAAGTGGATATTTTGTTTTAGATGTTTAAATTTGTAGGTGATGTCATATACATTTTCTTATATCAGTCTGGTGACTTCAAGGTTTTTGTTATGGCACAAAAAGTGCAGTGTGAGTCATCACTTTTTGTAACGCCTGAAAACATAATCTGACAGTCAGGCTCACTCATGCTGTGCATTCGGGTAGGAAACCTGTCTTGTAAGGCCAAGGTCGCATTGGGAAAATGAGGTTGACTTTTATTTTTATAGACCAGTCTGCCCTCGGAGGGTGATGAGTTGGATCTACGTCACGCTGACTTCCCATGTTTTTACTTGTTACCTATTTAAGTCTGGTCGACCTGGGAGCCAAGGTCATGTTTGAAAAAAATCTGGCACCAATTGGATTTAAGTCCGCTACCTTTGTATCCGCAGGTGAGCATCTAAAGCTCCCGTAGGTAAAGTTTGCTACTGGTTGTTGTGTTGAATTTGATGTCCGTCCAGTTTATTATGTCTACGAGTTAATTACTTTGTTTTAACAGGTTTTTGTTAAATTTTAAAAAATGTTGTTTTCCTTGTTGATGTTTCTGATGGCCACTGTTTGAACAGTACATGGCATCAGGATGGTGTCAGAAGTATGATTAAATATTGTCTCTCTTATGCTTTCTTGTCCACATGAAAATGGAGGAAATAATTTTAGAATGAAACACGTTTTAACAGTGTCCTTATAACTTCTTTCTCTTTCATTGGATAAAATAATAAGAACAGTTTCATGGTGATGTTTCTGATTTGTTATTTTATTGTCTTTTATTTTGTTTTATGGGGGGGGGGGGGGGGGGGAGAGACCAGTTAGTTTACAGCAACTGGTAGCATTACTGCTGTTTGCATAGGATTTTAGGATTGGATTGGATTTTTTACCCCACCAGGACATCACACAAGCGATAAACACCCGATGACACAAAGTGCCACCATGCGGATGAGGATCACTGTGGAGAGGTCCCAGAAACCGCGTTAGACATTTGGCCATAATGTTGACCTGCCATATGCGGCCCCTGGCAAAAGCCAGAGTGGGGCTTCAAAGAACAAAAGACCATTGTCCCACCATAGGATTTTACTAAAATCAGCTTTCTTGTCTTATTTTGTTGTGCCATGATTATAGAGTAAAGATTAAAGACCATTGTCCCACCAGCGGTGCGGCAGGACCCATTTTAGACTAGGTCCACTTGGGAGTCAAGCTCATTTGTGCACACACCCACAATTCAGACTCAATGTGGATTTGAACCATGAGACATTCGGGTTGGCGAGCGGAACATCATGATCTAAGAGACTTTAAAAAAAAATGTTGTTGTTGACCCTTATCTGATTATCTCCCATAATCATACAAGGATTTTATTCGCTGTTTTATCTCAGTGTTATCTTCTACTGGTGCAGCTCATTGTTATCCTCATCAACTAAATTGTTTATATCAATGTTGTTGAGTTACCACTGGACAGTTCAGTGTGTTATCCTCGTCAGCTAGTTGTTTATGTAATTGTTGTTAAGTTGGCACTTGATAGCTCAATGTTATCCCTATCAACTAAGAATGTTTATCCAGTTAGTGAGTTGAGTTTGCTGATGGCAGCTGAGTGTTATTCTCATCAACTGAAATTGTTGAGTTACCACTTGATAGCTCAGTGTTATCCCCATCAGCTGAAAATGTTTATTCCAAATTGGAGTTTTCTGCTCCTGGCAGCTCATTGATTCTAACAAATAAACACCTTATTTATTATCTTTGATTGTTGTTACTTATAGTAATATTATGACAAGATTATTGGCAAAACATGTATGATAATATCTGTTGAGTATGTGACGCCATTGAGATGTGATAACTAAAGCCAGATAAGACTGGCTGATACTGGAGTTTGAAATACAGTCCTTACAAACTCGAATGGATCAGTCACAGTTACAATGGTTTGGACAGGTATGCAGCATGGAAGATAATCAGCCCCATGGGACGCCAAGCACACCTGTCTCATCTGACTTGTCATTGATAAGCGCGCAGACTCTTGGGGAGGCACAAAAACCAGACAAAAACCAGACAATCTCAACTCTCCTCTCTCTTTCCACAAACAGAACAAGCTGATCTGTACATAGAATGCAACATTCTTCCAAAAGAGGATAAACCCACAAATTTGGGGAGTAAAATTTGACAAAAGACTAACCTGATGTGCCCACATTGAAGACACCAAAAGGAAAGCTACCCTGTGGCTCAGACTTATAAAGAAACTTACTGGAACAAGTTGGGGTGCAGATGTCAACACTGTACAAGTATGCACAGGTTACGTATGACCAAGAGTGGGAGCATACTCCACTGTAGCCAGATCAAACCTACACAAACTTGACAAAATACAGAATCATCTCTGGAGGTATGAGAAGCACACCCATCCATGAGCTGGAGGCAACTTCTAGCCTCCAGAGCTGGAGCCATCGAAGGGAAGACAAGGTGCTTACCCTAATAGAAAAATGTAAACGAATGAACAACAACCCCATGAACATAACAGCAAATAACATAACTAAAAACTGGCTGAAAAGACAAAACTTTCATCATCTATCAAAATTGTACTACACAAAACACTGACATCCTTTCTAAAAGTCCTTCAGCGTGGGAAATGATCCAGGCAAACAGCATAGTCCTACAGCCTAACTATACAGTCACAACAATTCCAAGCTTAGACAGAAAGGCTGAAGAATGTGACCTAGTACTGCATGCAAAGACCCTTGACAATGTCTATAACTGTTTTCCAAAACCCGAATAGACCATTGGAGGGAGCAGGAAAAAAACCACACAGGAGGAACTGGTTCGGTCATCATGCTTCAAGATTAGACCACAGCAGAAACGTCATGCGCCTTCGGAAAACTCAATAAACGTCAGACCAGAGCAGTAAGCAATTACTGATTCAGCCCAAGCGTTTAAGGGGAAAAAAAAAAAAATTAAACACAACAAAATTGTTTTCCTTTGTGACTGCATGTCAGTCCTCCAGGTGACTTGGAGGGATCCACGAGACAACATGGAAAGAGAACTGAATTGAAAGTTTAACAGACTCGCAGAAAAACAAATCAGATCGTTCTCCAGTGTATCCTGGCTCACTGCGGGATACCAGGAAATAAGTTAGCAGACAGACTTGCTAAAAATGGAACAAAGGAGAAACAACACACCAACCCATTGTGGTTACCAGAAATCAAAACACTTATCAAGGGAAAATACAAGCAATTGTGAAGAGAACAAACTAACAGTAAACATTCACGAGACCCCATCAGTAAACTCAACAGAAAGCAACATACAACAATGTTCCGTCTACGAACAGGACACTGCAGGCTCAACTACCACATGCATAAAATAAAGATTGTACAGTCCCCACAGTGTGCCTGTCAAACAGGACCACAAACGCCCAAGCACATTCTGCAGACCTGCCCACTCTGCTACATACAACTTCGAAAAGAGCAAAGTGTGCAGAGCAATCTATGGAGAACCATGAAGGATCTGCTACTGACATGCGAGTTCATAGAGGCAACCCACCTGATGGTCTGATCTAAGCATACAAAACCGAACACAAAGAAGAAGAAGAAGAAGAAGACGGCGACAACTCATATCAAGCGTGACGACACAGGAGAAGGTGAGATTGAGCGCTTAAGGCACTGGTATCCATTCCTCATCAGGATGGATGTCTGTAAGACTGCAGGCCTGCTTGACGTTATCCTCTGCCCTACCCAGCCATGATGGATGTCTGTAAGACTGCAGGCCTGCTTGATTTCATCCTCTGCCCTACCCAGCCATGATGGATGTCTGTAAGACTGCAGACCTGCTTGATGTCTCTCTCTGCCCTACCCAGCCATGATGGATGTCTGTAAGAATGCAGGCCTGTTTGACGTTATCCTCTGCCCTACGCAGCCATGATGGATGTCTGTAAGACTGCAGACCTGCTTGATGTCTCTCTCTGCCCTACCAGCCATGATGGATGTCTATAAGACTGCAGACCTGCTTGATGTCTCTCTCTGCCCTACCCAGCCATGATGGATGTCTATAAGACTGCAGACCTGCTTGATGTCTCTCTCTGCCCTACCCAGCCATGATGGATGTCTGTAAGACTGCAGACCTGCTTGATGTCTCTCTCTGCCCTACCAGCCATGATGGATGTCTCTAAGACTGCAGACCTGCTTGATATCATCCTCTGCCCTTTCCAGCCATTATGGATGTCTTTAAGATCCAGTCGTTATCTCTGTGCCCGAGCCCTGTGGTTATCTGTGTGCCCGAGCCCTGTGGTTATCTCTGTGCCCGAGCCCTGTGGATATCTCTGTGCCCGAAACCCGGTGGTTGTCTCTCTGCCCGAGCCCTGTGCTTATCTCTGTGCCCAACACTGTGGTTGTCTCTGTGCCCCATCCCTGTGGTTGTCTCTGTGCCAAAATCTGTGGTTGTCTCTGTGCCCCATCCCTGTGGTTGTCTCTGTGCCCAACCCTGTGGTTGTCTCTGTGCTCCAACCCTGTGGTTGTCTCTGTGCCCCATCCCTGTGGTTGTCTCTGTGCCCAAGCCCTGTGCTTATCTCTGTGCCCAACTCTGTGGTTGTCTCTGTGCCCCATCCCTGTGGTTGTCTCTGTACCCGAGCCCTGTGCTTATCTCTGTGCCCAACTCTGTGGTTGTCTCTGTGCCCCATCCCTGTGGTTGTCTCTGTACCCGAGCCCTGTGCTTATCTCTGTGCCCAACACTGTGGTTGTCTCTGTGCCCCATCCCTGTGGTTGTCTCTGTGCCAAAATCTGTGGTTGTCTCTGTGCCCCATCCCTGTGGTTGTCTCTGTGCCCAACCCTGTGGTTGTCTCTGTGCTCCAACCCTGTGGTTGTCTCTGTGCCCCATCCCTGTGGTTGTCTCTGTGCCCAAGCCCTGTGCTTATCTCTGTGCCCAACTCTGTGGTTGTCTCTGTGCCCCATCCCTGTGGTTGTCTCTGTGCCCGAGCCCTGTGCTTATCTCTGTGCCCAACACTGTGGTTGTCTCTGTGCCCCATCCCTGTGGTTGTCTCTGTGCCCAAATCTGTGGTTGTCTCTGTGCCCCATCTCTGTGATTGTCTCTGTGCCCAACCCTGTGGTTGTCTCTGTGCCCAACCCTGTGGTTGTCTCTGTGCCCCATCCCTGTGGTTGTCTCTGTGCCCGAGCCCTGTGCTTTTCTCTGTGCCCAACTCTGTGGTTGTCTCTGTGCCCCATCCCTGTGGTTGTCTCTGTGCCCGAGCCCTGTGCTTATCTCTGTGCCCAACACTGTGGTTGTCTCTGTGCCCCATCCCTGTGGTTGTCTCTGTGCCCAAATCTGTGGTTGTCTCTGTGCTCGAGCCCTGTGGTTATCTCTGTGCCTAACCCTGTGGTTGTCTCTGTGCCCCATCCCTGTGGTTGTCTCTGTGCCCAACTCTGTGGTTGTCTCTGTGCCTAACCCTGTGGTTGTCTCTGTGCTCGAGCCCTGTGGTTATCTCTGTGCCTAACCCTGTGGTTGTCTCTGTGCTCGAGCCCTGTGGTTGTCTCTGTGCCCAACTCTGTGGTTGTCTCTGTGCCCAACTCTGTGGTTGTCTCTGTGCCCAACCCTGTGGTTGTCTCTGTGCCCAACTCTGTGGTTGTCTCTGTGCCTAAACCTGTGGTTGTCTCTGTGCTCGAGCCCTGTGGTTATCTCTGTGCCTAACCCTGTGGTTGTCTCTGTGCTCGAGCCCTGTGGTTGTCTCTGTGCCCAACTCTGTGGTTGTCTCTGTGCCCAACTCTGTGGTTGTCTCTGTGCCCAACTCTGTGGTTGTCTCTGTGCCTAACCCTGTGGTTGTCTCTGTGCCCAACTCTGTGGTTGTCTCTGTGCCTAACCCTGTGGTTGTCTCTGTGCCCGAGCCCTGTAGTTGTCTCTGTGCCTGAGTCCTGTAGTTGTCTCTGTGCCCGAGCTCTGTGGTTGTCTCTGTGCCCGAGCTCTGTGGTTGTCCCTGTGCCCGAGCTCTGTGGTTGTCTCTGTGCCCGAGCCCTGCTTGTTGTCACAATCTCAAAGAAAAAAGGGGGGGGGGGGGGGGGGGGGGGGGGGGGGGGGGGGGGTGGGGGGCCCTGCTTGGGGAACACAAGCGGAACCGGAAGTTTTTTTTGACGTCTGATGTGAAAAGTTGATGGCGGCCTGTGATCACAAACTTGTAGTGATTTCTTTCATCAGTGCCCGTTTACTAGTGGCTGCAAGCCGTTTTATGGTATACAGGGGTGTGGTGAACGTTCTTGTTTGTCCTTCAGGGGAAGGCGCTGTCTGGTGGGAGTGATGCAAGCACAGATGTAAGTACAACGTGGATAAAACAAGGGTGTGATTTTCAAGATTTTGTGGCCATATCTCGCGTTTTCCTACTGGAAACTCCAGAGGAGAGTCCTTGTTTATTCAATTCTGGAGTTTGATTTTGTTTCAGGACGTTGCTTGCTCATCCGTTTTGAAGATTTGTGTTTGTGTATGTGTGTGTGTGTGCGTTCGTGTGCGCGTGTGTAGATTCTTGGTTCTTAGCCTCTCAGACAAATACACTCCACTTTGAAGAAACTGGTCATCAAAGTTTGTCAAAATCTTTTCTTCTTCTTCTTCTTCCTCTTCTTCTTCTTCTTCCTCCTCCTCTTCTTCTTCTTCTTTTTCTTCTTCTTCTTCTTCTTCTTTTTCTTCTTCTTCTTCTTCTTCTTCTTCTTCTTCTTCTTCTTCTTCTTCTTCTTCTTCTTCTTCTTCTTCTTCTTCTTCTTCTTCTTCTTCTTCTTCTTCTTCTTCTTCTTCTTCTTTCTCTTCTTCTTCTTCTTCTTCTTCTTCTTCTTCTTCTTCTTCTTCTTCTTCTTCTTCTTCTTCTTCTTCTTCTTCTTCTTCTCTTTAGAACATCCCAGCCTTGTACAGCATAGAATGTATGAATTAATAATGTTCAGATAATAAGATATACTATTATGCTAATAAATATGTTCAGTCCATGGCATGTTGGGGGCAGATATTGTGAACGTTCATAACCGTGGGTATGATGCCCAAACAGTCAGTGCTCATCCATATCTTTCTATTGTGTTTTGTTGCTGTTGCTCACAGAGTACTTACTGGTAATAATGTTGGTGCTGGGGACATTAGTTTGATGAGGCTGATTGAATAGTTAATAGAGACACAAACTGCTGACTGTAAGCTATAAGAAGCTAGCCCCATAGTTTTATACATCTTTTATAACGCACCAGCTGCCTTTGCTTCCTAGAATATTCTCTTTCACCCATTTTTGGCTAGGTCAGCATGGAAAAAAAAACTGTGCCTCACTGGGGATTGGAATTTATGATAACATGACAAGCATAAAACATGTGGGTTATCATGTGTGAAGTACCATATGTCAGTTATTATATATGAGATACCATATGTTGGGTACTGTACGCAAGGTACCATATGTGACGTAGCATGTGTGGGGTACATTATGTGAGGTACCTTATGTGAGGTATTGTATGTCAGGTACTGAATGATGGGTATCATATGGGGCATAAGTAAAGAGGTACCACATATAGGACAAGCAATATAGGTACCACATATGGGATAAGCTATAGAGGTACCACAAATGGGATAAGCAAAAAAGGCACCCGATTTAGGATAAACAATAGAAGCACCACATATAGGATAAGTAAAAGAGTCACCATATATGCAATAAGTAATAGAGTCCCCACATATTGGATAAGTAATAGAGTCACCACATATGGGATAAGCAGTAGAGGTACCAAGTACAGGGTTAGCAATAGGGGTACCAAGTGCAGGGTAAGCAGTGGAGAACATACAGGGTTAGCAGTAAGGGTAGCCCATACAGGGTTAGCAATAGGGGCTGCACATACAGGGTTAGCAATAGGGGCTGCACATACAGGGTTAGAAATAGGGGCAGCTCATACAGGTTTAGCAATAGGGGCAGCACATACAGGGTTAGAAATAGGGGCAGCACATACAGGGTTAGAAATAGGGGCAGCACATACAGGGTTAGCAATAGGGGCAGTACATACAGGGTTAGCAATAGGGGCAGTATATACAGGGCTAGCAATAGGGGCAGCACATACATGGTTAGCAATAGGGGCAGCACATACAGGGTTAGCAATAGGGGCTGCACATACAGGGTTAGCAATAGGGGCAGCACATACAGGTTTAGCAATAGGGGCAGCACATACAGGTTTAGCAATAGTGGCAGCACATACAGGGTTAGCAATAGGGGCAGTATATACAGGGTTAGAAATAGGGGCAGCACATACAGGGTTAGCAATAGGGGCAGTATATACAGGGTTAGAAATAGGGGCAGCACATACAGGTTTAGCAATGGGGGCAGTATATACAGGGTTAGAAATAGGGGCAGCACATACAGGTTTAGCAATAGGGGCAGTATATACAGGTTTAGAAATAGGGGCAGCACATACAAGTTTAGCAATGGGGGCAGTATATACAGGGTTAGAAATAGGGGCAGCACATACAGGGTTAGCAATAGGGGCAGTATATACAGGGCTAGCAATAGGGGCAGTACATACATGGTTAGCAATAGGGGCTGCACATACAGGGTTAGCAATAGGGGCAGCACATACAGGTTTAGCAATAGGGGCAGCACATACAGGTTAGCAATGGGGGCACTACATAAAGGGTTAGCAATAGAGGCACTACATAAAGGGTTAGCAATAAAGGTGCCTCTTTCGGAGTTAGCAATACGGGCACCACATAAGGGTTAGCAATAGAGGCAGTACATACAGGGTTAGCAGTAGAGGCACTACATAGAGGGTTAGCAATAGAGGCACTACATAAAGTGTTAGCAATAGAGGTGCCTCTGACAGAGTTAGCAATACGGGCACCACGTAAGGGTTAGCAGTAGAGGCAGCACATATAGTTTTAGTGATAAACACTTAATGCAGTGTTTGATACAGAGTTAGTTTCCTGCAACTCTTCACAAAACACACAAACTGTTATTTTATTTGTTTCTGTTTTTTTCCCATTGCAGAATGCCATAATTTGATACAGGTCACAAATTGTTGAAAAATTCAATGACTCAGTGACTTGATTTTTTGAAATGGCTGAAAAGCCTGATTAGCATTTATCAAGGATAAAAAAAAAATACAACAGAAGGTTATAATTGTGATATCTCAGTATTTCCTAAACTGGGCAGCAGATTTTAGAAACCAGAGCTTCAGTGACTCACTTGTCAATCTCTATGAGGTAGCTTAGGTTTTTGTTTGTTAGGATTTTATGACTTGATGATGAAATTTATGATGTCAACACATTTGAATCCAAAATGTAAGGTGTGTAAACATGTTTCTGTGAATAGCAGTTGCCTGTTGGCACATCACTGATGTGAAGCAGATGAGTGATGCAAACAGTAGTGAGTCCTCCAAAAAGTTGAAGCTTCTATCACCGTCTGCATCTGACACCTCCAGGAAGGTAAAACCACTTTCACCAACTACATCTGAGGCCTCCAGGAAGCTGAAATTGATGACTGCATCTCCATCTGAAACCTCCAGGAAGGTAAAACCACTTTCACCATCTGCATCTGAAACCTCCAAGAAGGTAAAACCACTTAAACCATCTCCATCTGAAACCTCCAGGAAGGTAAAACCACTTTCACCATCTGCATCTGAAACCTCCAAGAAGGTAAAACCACTTTCACCATCTGCATCTGACACCTCAAGAAACTTGAAACTGATGACTGCATCTCCATCTGAAACCTCCACAAAGCACAAAACAATCACCAAGTCTCCATCAGAAACCTCCAACAGGTTGAAACCAGTAAATGAAACTGCAGCTCCATCTGAAAGCTCCAGAGCAGCATCAGCAGTTACATCTAGAACCTCCAAAAAGCCAAAATCAGGTGTGCCTATTCAACCAGACTTGTCCAAGAAGCCGAACCCAGCTACGGCATCATCAGTAGATATCCCCAGAAAGCAGAAACAAAAGATATCATCTCCATCTGTTGACACTCTATTTCCAGAAAAGCCGCCACAGCCAGCCCGCTTTGGCTGCTGCTCCTGGTGTAAGAAAGACGCCTTCTTTGATGAGGAGCTTGCACAAATCATCGGTGAACGAAAGCGGAAGAAGTCTGGGGAAGCCGCTCATCGAATTCCCAATTACTCTAAAAAAAAGGATGGCTGTGTTGAGTCTGGCTATTTTATGCCGCCTCGGTCATCAGCTGGAACTAACACCATGGAAGGTTTACGCAAATCCTGTAAGGTAACCAAAGGTTTGCCAAGTCCACGTGAAGCAGTTGAGATCAGCAACTCTAAAAATGTCAAGCAGTTGAAGTTTAAGGAGAGAGTGTTGGGCAGTGACGAAACTAATGTATCAGAAATCAATAAACTTCTCAGGAACAGACTGACTGGAACAATTAATTTGGACTCTGATGACCCAAATGAAGAAAGTGAAGCGCTGTTGTCTTACAACTCAATCCAGCTAGACATACAGCCGGTGATTCTTTCACAGCTTGTACAAGGCGCCGATACCCGAAGAATTAGTTTTACAGCTGACGTTGATAGATCAAGACGCAGATCCAGTTTTGTGCTACGAGGCGCAGACCTGGCTTTTGAGCAGAGTGTTTTTGATTCAGTGTATTTTAAACTACAGAACAAGCTGAAAGATACCAGCGATGCCGATTTTATCAATAGCTTGCCAAAAATCTCCAACTTGATCAAAAAGGAGTTGGAGTCAGACTTGCAGCATACACAAAGGTACATCAAGAATTTGAAGACCCTTTTCAAGAATACTAAGTTTGAGGACCAGGTAAAAATGACTGTTTGTTACTGTCACCCTTATCACTACTTATTATATGTTACTACTGTAGCTGTAGTTACTGGGACTGCATATATATATATATATATATACTATGAATATTACAATTACTAATTCTAACTGCTACCACTATACTGATTTTTCTACCAATACTACTACTGCTGCAAATACTACTGATAATACTACTGCTGCTGCTTCTAGTACTGATAATCCTACTACTACTGCTGCTGCTAGTACTACTAATGCTGCTGCTGCTAGTACTGCCAATACTGCTGCTAATGCTGCTAGATTTGATAATACTATTGCTGATGCTGCTAGTACTGCTAATACTATTGCTGATGTTACTACTACTGCTAATACTACTGCTGCTGCTACTAGTACTGATAATACTGCTGCTGCTAGTACTGCTAATACTACTGCTGCTGCTAGTACTGCTAATGCTGCTAGTACTGCAAATACTACTGCTACTGCTTCTAGTACTGATAATACTGTTGCTGCTGCTAGTACTACTAATACTACTGCTGCTGCTAGTACTGCTAATACTACTGCTACTACTAGTACTGATAATACTACTTCTGCTGCTAGTACTGATAATACTACTGCTGCTGCTAGTACTGCTACTGCTAGTACTGCTAAAACTACTGCTAATACTACTGTTGATGCTGCTACTGCTAGTACTGCTAATACTACTGCTGCTGCTGCTGGTAATGCTACAGCTGCTTCTGCTGGTACTGATAATACTACAGCTGCTGGTCGCTGCTAGTACTGCTAATACTACAGCTGCTGCTGCTAGTAATGATAATCCTGGAGCTAATACTACTGCTGCTGCTAGTACTGCTATTACTAGTGCTGCTGCTGATAGTGCTGCTAATACTGCTGGTGCTGCTAATACTACTGGTGCTGCTAATTCTACTGGTGCTGCTGCTAGTACTGATAATACTACTACAGCTGCTGCTGCTCATATTATTAATACTACTACTGCTGCTACTAGTACTGCTAATGCTACTGCTGCTGCTGGTACTGATAATACTACAGCTGCTGGTACTGATAATACTACTGCTGCTGGTACTGATAATACTACAGCTTCTGGTACTGATAATACTACTGCTGCTGCCACTAGTACTGATAATAATGTTGCTGCTGCTAATACTACTGCTACTAGTACTGATAAAACTGCTGCCAAGATGCTAGTACTGCTATTACTAGTGCTGCTGCTAATAGTGCTGCTAATACTGCTGGTGCTGCTAATACTACTGGTGCTGCTAATACTACTGGTGCTGCTGCTAGTACTGATAATACTACTGCGGCTAGTACTGATAATACTACTGCTAATACTACCGCTGCTGCTGCTACTACTGCTAATACTACTGCCGCTGTCGCTTCTATTAGTACTACTTCTGTAGCCTTCTGTATGTTGTTCTACCTTTCAGAGCAAGCAAAAGAGAACCACAGAGCGTTGGATGGTGATTCTCTACACCACTAGTGAAGAAAGAATGAACACACTCACCGACTTTAACTGCAATCTTGTGCGCCTGATATTACAGCACCATTGTGTGGCATATGAAGAGCGGGATATTGCACTGAAGAAACAGCCATTTAGGAATCAGCTGAGAAAACTAATGGGAACAGAAGACATCAGGGTACCCTTCGTCTGTGCTAAAGGAATTCCTGTTGGCGTGAGTACGAAGGAATAACCTTCATTTTTGGTTGTAATTCTTTGGGAGACTGAGAGTAATTGGTTTGCTGATTGATGTGACAAACCCCAAAAAACTTTCTTGTTTACATGGCACGGAACTCTTCTTCTTCTTCTTGGCATTCATCAGTTGTAAACTTCTGGGAAACGTTGTGGATGTTCGTCCTCTTCTGGACTTTGGTCTTTGTCCAAAACTTGAGTTTTGCCTGCACATCTTTTTTACAGATCTGGCTTATTTGTGTGTAGACTTGGTTTCCTGCCTCTCATTCAGATGCACTTTGACTATAAAGGAAACACCCCTAATTAGTTGCCCCTACAACATGCTTGTGCTGGGGGGGGGGGGGTCGATTCTTTGATCACCAAAATGGAGCCCCAGAACCCATGCAGGGAGGTACGGTACTATAATCTCTATAGGGATTGTATACCAGAGCTGTTCTTCTTATCTCCAGTTTCTTAGCCAAGTCTGTGGGTAGGCAGTATCACACAGGTAAAGATATACCAGAGCTGTTCTTCTTATCTCCAGTTTCTTGGCCAAGTCTGTGGGTAGGCAGTATCACACAGGTAAAGATATACCAGAGCTGTTCTTCTTATCTCCAGTTTCTTAGCCAAGTCTGTGGGTAGGCAGTATCACACAGGTAAAGATATACCAGAGCTGTTCTTCTTATCTCCAGTTTCTTGGCCAAGTCTGTGGGTAGGCAGTATCACACAGGTAAAGATATACCAGAGCTGTTCTTCTTATCTCCAGTTTCTTAGCCAAGTCTGTGGGTAGGCAGTATCACACAGGTAAAGATATACCAGAGCTGTTCTTCTTATCTCCAGTTTCTTAGCCAAGTCTGTGGGTAGGCAGTATCACACAGGTAAAGATATACCAGAGCTGTTCTTCTTATCTCCAGTTTCTTAGCCAAGTCTGTGGGTAGGCAGTATCACACAGGTAAAGATATACCAGAGCTGTTCTTCATATCTCCAGTTTCTTAGCCAAGTCTGTGGGTAGGCAGTATCACACAGGTAAAGATATACCAGAGCTGTTCTTCTTATCTCCAGTTTCTTAGCCAAGTCTGTGGGTAGGCAGTATCACACAGGTAAAGATATACCAGAGCTGTTCTTCATATCTCCAGTTTCTTGGCCAAGTCTGTGGGTAGGCAGTATCACACAGGTAAAGATATACCAGAGCTGTTCTTCTTATCTCCAGTTTCTTGGCCAAGTCTGTGGGTAGGCAGTATCACACAGGTAAAGATATACCAGAGCTGTTCTTCTTATCTCCAGTTTCTTAGCCAAGTCTGTGGGTAGGCAGTATCACACAGGTAAAGATATACCAGAGCTGTTCTTCTTATCTCCAGTTTCTTAGCCAAGTCTGTGGGTAGGCAGTATCACACAGGTAAAGATATACCAGAGCTGTTCTTCTTATCTCCAGTTTCTTAGCCAAGTCTGTGGGTAGGCAGTATCACACAGGTAAAGATATACCAGAGCTGTTCTTCATATCTCCAGTTTCTTAGCCAAGTCTGTGGGTAGGCAGTATCACACAGGTAAAGATATACCAGAGCTGTTCTTCTTATCTCCAGTTTCTTAGCCAAGTCTGTGGGTAGGCAGTATCACACAGGTAAAGATATACCAGAGCTGTTCTTCATATCTCCAGTTTCTTGGCCAAGTCTGTGGGTAGGCAGTATCACACAGGTAAAGATATACCAGAGCTGTTCTTCTTATCTCCAGTTTCTGGGCCAAGTCTGTGGGTAGGCAGTATCACACAGGTAAAGATATACCAGAGCTGTTCTTCATATCTCCAGTTTCTTGGCCAAGTCTGTGGGTAGGCAGTATCACATAGGTTAAGATATACCATAGCTGTTCTTCTTATCTCCAATTTCTGGGCTAAGTCTGTTGGTAGGCAGTATCACATAGAGTAAGATAGACCAGAGCTGTTCTTCTTATTTTTAGTTTCTGGGCCAAGTCTGTGGGTAGGCAGTATCATATAGGGATTGTATTCCAGAGCTGTTCTCATCTCCAGTTTCTGGGCCAAGTCTGTGGGTAGGTCCAGTTTCTGGGCCAAGTCTGTGGGTAGGTCCAGTTTCTGGGCCAAGTCTGTGGGTAGGCAGTATCACATAGTGATTGTATTCCAGAGCTGTTCTTCTTATCTCCAGTTTCTGAGCTCAGTCTGTGGGTAGGCAGTATCACATAGTGATTGTATTCCACAGCTGTTCTTCTTATCTCCAGTTTCTGAGCTCAGTCTGTGGGTAGGCAGTATCACATAGAGGTATCTCAAGGCCACGGACAGTGCCACATGTGGTTCTGGTGTTGTTACCTCAGTGGTCCATATGAATGTGGAGCTGTGACATTTTTTTTTTTAGTTGTATTGTTCTCTTTCTGCTGACCTGTATCTGCCACAGGATCATAGGTCCTCAGCCATGTGGCTGGAATCACAGTAATATTCCAGTGTGGGTGTGCTGAATGATTCTTTGATTCTTTTAGCATGATCTGGCAGGTCGAGGCAGGCTCATTACGCAGACAGTGGATTGAGTTCAGTGTAAAACTCTCCTCTGTATTCAGTTACCTTCATATTTGTCCCAGGGTATGCAGGTATTGTTGGCAACAAAAGAGCTAATAGACTGGAAGGTTCCACATTAATTACAGGTGGCCGGCCCATGAAACACGTAGATATTATCAGTGTCCTTAGAGAGAAAAGATGTTCTGATATTTTAGAAGCAATGTGTCTGCATCACTGCTAAGAATATGAAAATCATAAGTAAAGATTGGCACGACCAAGCATGAGAAGCACACACAAAGTCTTGTCAGCCAACATAGGACTGGCACTGTTAACCGTGTGATGCTGATAAATATGTTGAAGGAAGAAACTGAGCACCTTTGGATGTGTCTGGAGTGCGGTGAAGATAATCCAACTCATAACTCAGGTCCTCAGCCAACACACAGAGTCACCCTATCTCTTTCATCATCATCATCATGATACAGGTCCTCAGCCAACACACAGAGTCACCCTATCTCTTTCATCATCATCATCATGATACAGGTCCTCAGCCAACACACAGAGTCACCCTATCTCTTTCATCATCATCATCATGATACAGGTCCTCAGCCAACACACAGAGTCACCCTATCTCTTTCATCATCATCATCATGATACAGGTCCTCAGCCAACACACAGAGTCACCCTATCTCTTTCATCATCATCATCATGATACAGGTCCTCAGCCAACACACAGAGTCACCCTATCTCTTTCATCATCATCATCATGATACAGGTCCTCAGCCAACACACAGAGTCACCCTATCTCTTTCATCATCATCATCATGATACAGGTCCTCAGCCAACACACAGAGTCACCCTATCTCTTCATCATCATCATCATGATACAGGTCCTCAGCCAACACACAGAGTCACCCTATCTCTTTCATCATCATCATCATCATGATACAGGTCCTCAGCCAACACACAGAGTCACCCTATCTCTTTCATCATCATCATCATCATGATACAGGTCCTCAGCCAACACACAGAGTCACCCTATCTCTTTCATCATCATCATCATGATACAGGTCCTTTGCAGAACATCGTTCCCTGTCACGCTTCGTGGCACAGACAGGCCCATTTCAGAACATCGTTCCCTGTCACGCTTTGTGGGACAGACAGGCCCATTTCAGATTCCTATTCCCAAGGTTTTTACTCTCCATCATGTCTGAAATGTCATGCCCACCCTTCCTGCTGGTTGAACCTGCCTCTTTTCACAGGAGACATTGTTTCCATTACCACCTGTCTCAGCCACTTTGGTGTTTAATATATTTGAAGTGTTTCACAATCTGCATCATCGTGCCAACTTTCATCTAGGTTTCGATCATGAGAAATATTATTTTTCATCTTGAAATCTGTGATATTCTATCGACAATTATTACATAATTCAACCCAACAAACTCCTTATGATTCCGTCCATCTTGTTGCTGTTACCATTGATTGATGTCTAACTCTTGTTACTGTTATCGTTGATTAATGTCTAACTCTTGTTACTGTTATCGTTGATTGATGTCTAACTCTTGTTACTGTTACCGTTGATTGATATCTAACTCTTGTTACTGTTATCGTTGATTGATGTATGACTCCTGTTACTGTTACCGTTGATTGATGTCTAACTCTTGTTGCTGTTACTGTTGATTGATGTCTAACTCTTGTTGCTGTTACCATTAACTGATGTCTAACTCTTGTTACTGTTATCGTTGATTGATGTCTAACTCTTGTTACTGTTATTGTTGATTGATGTCTAACTCTTGTTACTGTTACCGTTGATTGATATCTAACTCTTGTTACTGTTATCGTTGATTGATGTATGTATGACTCCTGTTACTGTTACCGTTGATTCATGTCTAACTCTTGTTGCTGTTACTGTTGATTGATGTCTAACTCTTGTTGCTGTTACTGTTGATTGATGTCTAACTACTGTTACTGTTACTGTTGATTGATGTCTAACTCTTGTTGCTGTTACTGTTGATTGATGTCTAACTACTGTTACTGTTGATTGATGTCTAACTTCTGTTACTTTTACTGTTGATATTGATGTCTAACTCTTGTTCCAAATGCATCCCTTTATGTGTAGGGTGTGCAAGTCATTTTTGCCATGCACAAGATGAAATTAGTGAATCAGATTTTTAAAGATTTTATTGTAAGTACTCTGTGTGAGTGTTTTCATCACTTTAGTATGTGAACATGTTTAGCAGGCAATCATTGTTTTTATAGTAGTGTAGTGGTAGTAGTTGTAGTGGTAGCAGCAGCAGTATTCATGGAGTAGATGTTTAATAAAAAAGTCTGTGTCATGAAAGATGTGGGAGGGTGACTATTGGTATGTGTGATAATGTTGGATGTGGGAGGCAGAATATTGGTATGTGATAATGTTGGATGTATGAAGGTGACTATTGGTATGTGATAATGTTAGATGAATAAAGGTGACTATTGGTATGTGATAATGTTGGATATATGAAGGTGACTATTGGTATGTGATAATGTTGGATGTATGAAGGTGACTATTGGTATGTGATAATGTTGGATGTATGAAGGGGACTATTGGTATGTGATAATGGTAGATGTATGAAGGGGACTATTGGTATGTGATAATGGTAGATGTATGAAGGTGACTATTGGTATGTGATAATGTTGGATGTATGAAGGTGACTATTGGTATGTGATAATGTTGGATGTATGAAGGTGACTATTGGTATGTGATAATGGTAGATGTATGAAGGTGACTATTGGTATGTGATAATGTTAGATGTATGAAGGGGACTATTGGTATGTGATAATGTTGGATGTATGAAGGTGGCTATTGGTATGTGATAATGTTGGATATATGAAGGTGACTATTGGTATGTGATAATGTTGGATGTATGAAGGTGGCTATTGGTATGTGATAATGTTGGATGTATGAAGAGGGCTACTGGTATGTGATAATGGTAGATGTATGAAGGTGACTATTGGTATGTGATAATGGTAGATGTATGAAGGTGACTATTGGTATGTGATAATGTTGGATGTATGAAGGTGACTATTGTGATATATGTTGGATAAAACAGGCATCTGAGTGAAATATGTATGAAGGTACATTGGTATGTGATAATGTTGGATGTATGAAATTGACTATTGGTATGTGATAATGTTTGATGTATGCTAGGGGCCCCTGGTACAGCATTGGTATGTGATAATGGTAGATGTATGAGGTGGACTATTGGTATGTGATAATGGTAGATTATGAAGGTGACTATTGGTATGTGATAATGTTGCCAGATGTATGAAGGTGACTATGGAGATATGTGATAATGTGACCACTATATGAGAGAACAGGAATTTGTCATAAGTGAAATATGAACCAATTCTGGACTATTGGTAAGTGATAATGTTTGCCCACTTAGAGAGAAGGGGACTATTGGTATGTGATAATGTTGAATGTATGAAGGACGTACTATTGGTAGACCAAGATAAGATGGAGCGATAACATCAGAGGTATGTATAAACAGCACGATATGGGGGACTATGGTCGAGGCAGCCAGAAGATGTATGAAGGTGACTATTGGTATGTGATAATGTTGGATGTATGAAAGAGGAACTATTGGTATGTGATAATGTTGGATGTATGAAGGGGACTATTGGTATGTGATAATGTTGGATGTATGAAGGTGACTATTGGTATGTGATAATGTTGGATGTATGAAGGTGACTATTGGTATGTGATAATGTTGGATGTATGAAGGGGACTATTGGTATGTGATAATGTTAGATGTATGAAGGTGACTATTGGTATGTGATAATGTTGGATGTATGAAGGGGACTATTGGTATGTGATAATGTTGGATGTATGAAGGTGACTATTGGTATGTGATAATGTTGGATGTATGAAGGGACTATTGGTATGTGATAATGTTGGATGTATGAAGGGGACTATTGGTATGTGATAATGTTGGATGTATGAAGGTGGCTATTGGTATGTGATATTGTTGGATGTGGAGGCAGAATATTGGTATGTGATAATGTTAGATGTTTGACGGTAATTATTGGTATGTGATAATGTTGGATGAATGAAGGTGGCTATTGGTATGTGATAATGTTGGATGTGGAGGCAGAATATTGGTATGTGATAATGTTGGATGTATGAAGGAGACTATTGGTATGTGATAATGTTGGATGTATGAAGGTGACTATTGGTATGTGATAATGTTGGATGTATGAAGGTGACTATTGGTATGTGATAATGTTGGATGTATGAAGGTGACTATTGGTATGTGATAATGTTGGATGTATGAAGGGGACTATTGGTATGTGAGTATATTGTTCTGATCGGCTGTGGTAGCAATTTCGTTTCCCCTTGACTGGTATTAGAAAAGAAGTATTGCAAAACATGATGATGAGAAAGGTTGGTAAGGCATAATGTTGGAGATTAATTCTGCTGGGTTGTCCAAAATGATGAAATGGTGGAATATCAATGGAACCGATCCCCAGTGACAACAACCCAGATCTGAATGAAATACCAGTGCACAGAAAACAAGAGTTGAAACCCAGTCTTGAAGAGAATTCGCAACCAGCCACCTGTCTCATATCTAGAAACTGTGAATAACCACAGCTTGAAATTGTTTATTGTTTGTGTGAGAGAGGAAACAACAAATCTGGACGTGCTGACTCTTATAAACCTGTTTCACTGCTCCACAAATACCACCCAACCTCTATACTGACACCTATAAACCTGTTTCACTGCTCCACAAATGCCACCCAACCTCTATACTGACACCTATAAACCTGTTTCACTGCTCCACAAATGCCACCCAACCTCTATACTGACACCTATAAACCTGTTTCACTGCTTCACAAATGCCACCCAACCTCTATACTGACACCTGTAAACCTGTTGCACTGCTCCACAAATACCACTCAACCTCTATACTGACACCTGCAAACCTGTTGCACTGCTTCACAAATACCACTCAACCTCTATACTGACTACCTATGTGACCTGTTGCACTGCTTCAAAATACCACTCAACCTCTATACTGACACCTGCAAACCTGTTGCACTGCTTCACAAATACCACTCAACCTCTATACTGACACCTGTGAACCTGTTGCACTGCTTCACAAATACCACCCAACCTCTATACTGACACCTGTAAACCTGTTGCACTGCTTCACAAATACCACTCAACCTCTATACTGACACCTGTAACCTGTTGCACTGCTTCACAAATACCACTCAACCTCTATACTGACACCTGCAAACCTGTTGCACTGCTTCACAAATACCACTCAACCTCTATACTGAGACCTGTAACCTGTTGCCTGCTTCACAAATACCACTCAACCTCTATACTGACACCTGTAAACCTGTTGCACTGCTATTGGTATACCACTCAACCTCTATACTGACACTGCAAACCTGTTGCACTGCTTCACAAATACCACCCAACCTCTATACTGACACCTGTAAACCTGTTGCACTGCTTCACAAATACCACCCAACCTCTATACTGACACCTGTAAACCTGTTGCACTGCTTCACAAATACCACCCAACCTCTATAAGACACCTGTAAACCTGTTGCACTGCTTCACAAATGCCACCCAACCTCTATACTGACACCTGTAAACCTGTTGCACTGCTTCACAAATACCACTCAACCTCTATACTGACACCTGCAAACCTGTTGCACTGCTTCACAAATACCACTCAACCTCTATACTGAGACCTTTAAACCTGTTGCACTGCTTCACAAATACCACTCAACCTCTATACTGACACCTGTAAACCTGTTGCACTGCTTCACAAATACCACTCAACCTCTATACTGACACCTGCAAACCTGTTGCACTGCTTCACAAATACCACCCAACCTCTATACTGACACCTGTAAACCTGTTGCACTGCTTCACAAATACCACTCAACCTCTATACTGACACCTGTAAACCTGTTGCACTGCTTCACAAATACCACTCAACCTCTATACTGACACCTGCAAACCTGTTGCACTGCTTCACAAATACCACTCAACCTCTATACTGAGACCTTTAAACCTGTTGCACTGCTTCACAAATACCACTCAACCTCTATACTGACACCTGTAAACCTGTTGCACTGCTTCACAAATACCACTCAACCTCTATACTGACACCTGCAAACCTGTTGCACTGCTTCACAAATACCACTCAACCTCTATACTGACACCTGTAAACCTGTTGCACTGCTTCACAAATACCACCCAACCTCTATACTGACACCTGTAAACCTGTTGCACTGCTTCACAAATACCACCCAACCTCTATACTGACACCTATAAACCTGTTGCACTGCTTCACAAATACCACTCAACCTCTATACTGACACCTATAAACCTGTTGCACTGCTTCACAAATACCACTCAACCTCTATACTGACACCTATAAACCTGTTGCACTGCTTCACAAATACCACTCAACCTCTATACTGACACCTATAAACCTGTTGCACTGCTTCACAAATACCACTCAACCTCTATACTGACACCTATAAACCTGTTGCACTGCTTCACAAATACCACCCAACCTCTATACTGACACCTATAAACCTGTTGCACTGCTTCACAAATACCACTCAACCTCTATACTGACACCTGTAAACCTGTTGCACTGCTTCACAAATACCACCCAACCTCTCTACTGACACCTATAAACCTGTTGCACTGCTCCACAAATACCACCCAACCTCTATACTGACACCTATAAACCTGTTGCACTGCTTCACAAATACCACTCAACCTCTATACTGACACCTATAAACCTGTTGCACTGCTCCACAGATGCCACCCAACCTCTATGCTGACTGGCTGTACAGACGAACCAAGCAAAAATCTGGCCTCAGTCTTAATGGTATGAGATATTTTTTTTTTCCCTTCTTTATGTTCACCCGCAGTAAACTCTGGCAGAAATTTGTGGTTGTTTGTCCACTTCTGGACTTTGGTCTTGTTTCAGAACCTGAATTTGGCATGCACATCCATTTTACAGATCTGGCTTATTTATTGCTTCTTATACTGTTGGTTCATTGCCTTTCAGACAGATGTACTCTGATTAATCTGTAATCGGTCAATGTAAAAAAAAAAAAGATTCTTGCCTCATTCAACCAGCTCTTCAGATGAGTGGCAGTTCTATCTAAGCATTCAACCAGCTCTTAGGATGAGTGGCGGTTCTATCTAAGCTTTCAACCAGCTGTTAGGATGAGTGGCAGTTCTATCTAAGCATTCAACCAGCTGTTAGGATGAGTGGCAGTTCTATCTAAGCTTTCAACCAGCTGTTAGGATGAGTGGCAGTTCTATCTAAGCTTTCAACCAGCTGTTAGGATGAGTGGCGGTTATATCTAAGCTTTCAACCAGCTCTTAGGATGAGTGGCAGTTCTATCTAAGCTTTCAACCAGCTCTTAGGATGAGTGGCAGTTCTATCTAAGCATTCAACCAGCTCTTAGGATGAGTGGCAGTTCTATCTAAGCTTTCAACCAGCTCTTAGGATGAGTGGCAGTTCTATCTAAGCTTTCAACCAGCTGTTAGGATGAGTGGCAGTTCTATCTAAGCTTTCAACCAGCTCTTAGGATGAGTGGCAGTTCTATCTAAGCTTTCAACCAGATCTTAGGATGAGTGGCGGTTCTATCTAAGCTTTCAACCAGCTCTTAGGATGAGTGGCAGTTCTATCTAAGCTTTCAACCAGCTCTTAGGATGAGTGGCAGTTCTATCTAAGCTTTCAACCAGCTCTTAGGATGAGTGGCGGTTCTATCTAAGCTTTCAACCAGCTCTTAGGATAAGTGGCGGTTCTATCTAAGCTTTCAACCAGATCTTAGGATGCGTGGCAGTTCTATCTAAGCTTTCAACCAGCTCTTAGGATGCGTGGCAGTTCTATCTAAGCTTTCAGCCAGATCTTAGGATGAGCGGCGGTTCTATCTAAGCTTTCAACCAGCTCTTAGGATGAGTGGCAGTTCTATCTAAGCTTTCAACCAGCTCTTAGGATGCGTGGCAGTTCTATCTAAGCTTTCAACCAGATCTTAGGATGAGCGGCGGTTCTATCTAAGCTTTCAACCAGCTCTTAGGATGCGTGGCAGTTCTATCTAAGCTTTAAACCAGCTCTTAGGATGAGCGGCGGTTCTATTGAAACTTTCAACCAGCTCTTAGGATAAGCGGCAGTTCTATGGAAGCTTTCAACCAGCTCTTAGGATGCGTAGCAGTTCTATCTAAGCTTTCAACCAGCTCTTAGGATGAGCGGCGGTTCTATTGAAACTTTCAACCAGCTCTTAGGATAAGCGGCAGTTCTATTGAAGCTTTCAACCAGCTCTTAGGATGCGTGGCAGTTCTATCTAAGCTTTCAACCAGCTCTTAGGATGAGCGGCGGTTCTATTGAAACTTTCAACCAGCTCTTAGGATAAGCGGCAGTTCTATTGAAGCTTTCAACCAGCTCTTAGGATGTGTGGCAGTTCTATCTAAGCTTTCAACCAGCTCTTAGGATGAGTGGCGGTTCTATCTAAGCTTTCAACCAGCTCTTAGGATGAGTGGCGGTTCTATCTAAGCTTTCAACCAGATCTTAGGATGCGTGGCAGTTCTATCTAAGCTTTCAACCAGCTCTTAGGATGCGTGGCAGTTCTATCTAAGCTTTCAACCAGATCTTCGGATGAGCGGCGGTTCTATCTAAGCTTTCAACCAGCTCTTAGGATGAGCGGCGGTTCTATCTAAGCTTTCAACCAGCTCTTAGGATGAGTGGCAGTTCTATCTAAGCTTTCAACCAGCTCTTAGGATGAGTGGCAGTTCTATCTAAGCTTTCAACCAGCTCTTAGGATGAGCGGCGGTTCTATCTAAGCTTTCAACCAGCTCTTAGGATGAGCGGCGGTTCTATCTAAGCTTTCAACCAGCTCTTAGGATGAGTGGCGGTTCTATCCAAGCTTTCAACCAGCTCTTAGGATGAGCGGCGGTTCTATCCAAGCTTTCAACCAGCTCTTAGGATGAGCGGCGGTTCTATCTAAGCTTTCAACCAGCTCTTAGGATGAGCGGCAGTTCTATCTAAGCTTTCAACCAGCTCTTAGGATGAGTGGCAGTTCTATCTAAGCTTTCAACCAGATCTTAGGATGAGTGGCAGTTCTATCTAAGCTTTCAACCAGCTCTTAGGATGAGTGGCAGTTCTATCTAAGCTTTCAACCAGCTCTTAGGATGAGTGGCAGTTCTATCTAAGCTTTCAACCAGATCTTAGGATGAGTGGCAGTTCTATCTAAGCTTTCAACCAGCTCTTAGGATGAGCGGCGGTTCTATCTAAGCTTTCAACCAGCTCTTAGGATGAGCGGCGGTTCTATCCAAGCTTTCAAACCTTTCTTAGGATGTTTCTCGGTTCTATTTCCAAGCTTTCATTTTTTTCTCTTAGGATGAGCGGTCAGTTCTATCTTGAGCTTTCAACCAGCTCTTAGGATGAGTGGCATCCAAGTTCTATTGAAACTTTCATCCACTATCAGCTCTTAGGATGAGTGGCAGTTCTATCTAAGCTTTCAACCAGCTCTTAGGATGAGCGGCTGGTTCCAAGTACGCCAGCTATTAGGATGAGCGGCGGCAGTCAACCAAGCTCGCAGTCCCGGACTTTCAAACCTGGTCACTGATGAGTGGCAGTTCTATCAAGCTTTCAACCAGCTCTTAGGATGAGCGGCGGTTTTTATCCAAGCTTTCAACCAGCTCTTAGGATGAGGCGGCTCTATGTGCGGTTCTATCCAAGCTTTCAACCAGCTCTTAGGATGAGTGGCATAACTCTATCCAAGCTTTCAGTTGAGAGTTGGATGAGGACTTTACAGTGAGGTCCAAGCTTTCAACCAGCTCTTAGTCTGTGAGGATCTTGATCTATTGGCGGTGCTGTTCATTCTATCTTCTGGCTTCAACCAGCCTTAGGATAAAGCGGTGGTTCTACACCCCTAGCTTAGTTGATGTCAACGTCATGCTTAGGATAAAGTGGCGTATCTATCATAAGCTTTCAACCAGCTCTTGTAATGAGCAGTGGGCGGTTCTATCTCTTGGTCAACCATGCTTTTGGATGAGCGGCTCGCTATCCGTAAGCTTTCAACCAGCTGTTAGGATGAGCGGCGGTTCTATCTAAGCTTTCAACCAGCTGTTAGGAAAAAATGCTAGGGTTGGTTCTATCTAAGCTTTCAAACTGTTAGGGGAGTGCTTTGCTAAGAAAAAAAAAAGGTAAACAAATCATAAGCTTTCAACCAGCTTTTAGGCTGAGCGGTTGCGGTTATATCTTGCGACTTTCACACAGAAAATCTTAGGATGCGTGGGCAGTTCTATCTAAGCTTTCAACCAGCTGTGTTAGGATGAGCGGCTAGTTCTATCTGGGCTTTCAACCAGCTCTTAGGATGAGCTGCGGTTCTTCCATGCGATCAGAGGAGACGCTCAAATACTGTTAGGATGAGGACCAGGCTCTATCCCGGCTTTCAACCAGCTCTTAGGATGTGTTGGCAGTTCTAGAGGAGCTTTCAAATACTGTCCTGACTGGGGACCAAGTTCTACCGGCGAGCTTTCACTCCTGCAGTGTTGAGCGATCAGCGGAGACAGACTCAAATACTGTCAACCAGACTGGGATAAGCGGTGGTTCTATCGGCAAGCTTTCAACCAGCTCTTTAGGATGAGCGGCGGAGACTATCTCAAGCTGTCAGCTGACTCTTAGGATGACCAGGTCTATCCAACCGGCGACCAGCCTTGCGATGGTCCTATCAGTGTTTCAACCATCAGAGGAGACAGACTCAAATACTGTCCTGGATGGGGGACCAGGTCATCTACCAAGCTTGGACTCCTACCAGTGTTGAGGATCAGCGGCGGACAGATCTAAATACTGTCCAGCTGGGGACCAGGTCGGTCTACCGGCTAAGCCTTGGACTCCTACCAGTGTTATGGATCAGAGGAGACAGACTTCTATCTACTGTTCAACTGGGGACCAGGATGAGCGGGCGAGCTATTGGACTCCTACAGTGTTGCTGTTAGGATGAGTGGCAGACTTCTAATAAGCTGTCAACCAGCTGGAGGATGAGTCATTCTACTAAGCTTTCAACCAGATCTTGGACTCTACTATCTAAGTGTCAATGTGATCAGAGGATGACAGGCTCAAATACTGTCCTGACTGGGGACCAAGTCATCTACCGGCGAGCCTTCCAGTTCCTACAGTTTTTGATGTGATCAGAGGAGACAGACTCAAATACTGTCCTGACTGGGGACCAAGTCATCTACCGGCGAGCCTTGGAATCCTTCTCGTGTGATGTGATCAGAGGAGACAGACTCAAATACTGTCCTGACTGGGGACCAAGTTACATTAGGCGAGCACTTGGACTCCTACAGTGTTGATGTGATCAGCTGGGACTGACTCAAATACTGTCCAGTACTGGGGATCAAAGTCATCTACCGGCGAGAGGGGAGTCCTACAGTGTTGCAGTACCAGAGACCAGACAGACTCAAATACTGTCCTGACTGGGGACCAAGTCATCTACCTGCGAGCCTTGGACTCCTACAGTTTTGATGCTGATCATTTTTCACATCGACTCAAATGCTGTATGTGCGTACTGGGTTTTTTGGTCAAGTTTTCTTGTTGCCACACATAGCCTTGGAAGTCCTGCAGTGTGCATGTGAGTCAGATTGAGAGTTGACAGGGACTCACATGACTGTCCTGAAGGGGGACAGGTAGTCTACCGGAGATCTTGGATTCCTTGGTGTTGATCTGCAGTTCATTTCTGACTCAAATACTGGGTTGTCTCACCTTTAAAGGTAACACCCCTAATTAGTTGATGTCAACGACTCATGCTGTCCTGACTGGGGACAAATCTGTCATCTACCAGCGAGCCTTGGACTCCTACAGTGTTTGTGATCAGAGAAGACAGACTGAAATACTGACCGACTGGGGACCAGGTATTTACCGGCAGCCTTGGACTCCTCGCTGTTGATGTGTTCAGAGGAGACTGACTCAAATACTGTCCTGACTGGGGACCAGGTCTACTGAACGAGCCTTGGACTCCTACAGTGTTGATGTGATCAAAGAAGACCCAGACTCAAATACTGTCCTGACTGGGGACCAGGTCATCTACCAGAGAGCCTTGGACTCCTACAGTGTTGATTTGATCAGAGAAGACAGACTCAAATAAATCCTGACTGGGGACCAGCATCATCTACCGGCGAGCCTTGGACTCCTGCAATGTGATGTGTTCAGAGGAGACAGACTCATAGATACTGTCCTTAGGGGACCAGGTCGTCTACCGGCGAGCCTTGGACTCCTACAGTGTTGATGTGATCAGAGAAGACAGACTCAAATACTGTCCTGACTGGGGACCAGGTCATCTACCGGCGAGCCTTGGACTCCTGCAGTGTTGATGTGTTCAGAGGAGACAGACTCAAATACTGTCCTGACTGGGGACCAAGTCATCTACCGGCGAGCCTTGGACTCCTGCAGTGTTGATGTGTTCAGAGGAGACAGACTCAAATACTGTCCTGACTGGGGACCAAGTCATCTACCGGCGAGCCAATGGGCGACCCAGTGTTGATGCCATCAGAGGAGACAGACTCAAATACTGTCCTGACTGGGGACCAAGTCATCTACCGGCGAGCCAATGGGCGACCCAGTGTTGATGTGATCAGAGGAGACAGACTCAAATACTGTCCTGACTGGGGACCAGGTCATCTACCGGCGAGCCTTGGACTCCTACAGTGTTGATGTGATCAGAGGAGACAGACTCAAATACTGTCCTGACTGGGGACCAGGTCATCTACCGGCGAGCCTTGGACTCCTACAGTGTTGATGCGATCAGAGGAGACAGACTCAAATACTGTCCTGACTGGGGACCAGGTCATCTACCGGCGAGCCTTGGACTCCTACAGTGTTGATGTGATCAGAGGAGACAGACTCAAATACTGTCCTGACTGGGGACCAAGTCATCTACCGGCGAGCCAATGGGCGACCTGGTCGTCGATCTGCACAACTAACTTGTTAGGTAGGGGGCGATGAGTCTAACCCCCCCCCCCCCCCATGGGGCCCCAGAACCCCATTCAAGGATTATGAGAAATACCTTCCTTGATCTCATACCAAATGTGTCCATATTCTAATATAGTCCCACTGAAAAAGCTACAACAAACCACTGTTGACAGTGACCAAGACCTTAGGGAGTGTCGTTTTGGCACACTGGCTAGCATACTTGCTGTCTGGCAGGGTAGTCATGTGTTCAGATCTCCTTAATGAAGATTTGTTTGTAGTGACCCAGCGTAGAATGAGTACCAGGACACTTGTTATTTTACAAATGGCATGTGAGAGATCTTCAAGCTATATATAGTTGTTAGTTGAGGTTCCACCCTCAGTGCTCTAAACTGCTCGGTCTAAAATACATAAGGCAGTTATTAGACATGCCAACACTAACAGTTCCACACCAGAATTTCAGCTCACTGTCGATGCAACCAGTCAATTGTGAAAACCAGCATTGTACCAGCAGTACTATATAAGCACACATCTTTCTTGGCATAATTGTCCTGCTATCATTTTTTTAGTGCAGTTTACAAGACGAAGCTGCCATGTGCATAACAGAAAAAACATTTGTCCAGAAATCCACAGCTTACAGTATCACATCAAACACTCAATTCACTAGCGATATCACATCAGCTGTTGAATGCCGCCATTTGATCCCAAAAGGTATAGGGCTGGCACTACATCAGACACCCCCACTCCTCTTCCATATTTTCCCTTGCTGTCCCAGTGAATCAAGAAGTCCTTGACAACACATTGAAACATTCTTCGCTGTGCAGTCTGTCCACATGCTGGATATCCTCAAGTTTGCTACATCTGTGTCTCCCAGTCCCACTGGTTTCTTTATAACTCTGACACTCACTACATTGTGTTTCCCTCACATTTATATAGAATAGAAAATTCCAGAGTATCAGTGAATGTCTCTAGGTTGTTTCCTTCTCAGTGAGGCTGTCCGCATACCCCGCTCTCACTAAGATTCTGACTACCAACTACGAAGCATATCTGATCAGATCTGACCGTCAGAAGGTGAAACTCGGCAAGGTCGTCATCAAGAAAGCCCGAGAAATATGGAACACTATCTCTCAAGAACCCTATGTGCAGCCCAACCTGCTGAAGTTTGTTCTGCTGAAAAACACAATCATTCTCGCCTACAGCATCCTCAACAATATTTACTTTGAATACTTACCTGGCCGTAAGTTCACCATTTTTTGTTTTCTAACTAGCTTAGCATTTTGTTCTGTTGAAAGAAAGCTCGATAGAAATAACAGTTATTTCTTCTTTACAAAAATAATTAATTATTTAAATCTTTTCCGTGCTGAATTTGAACACTGAAGACACTAAACATCAGATTGCACACATTGCCCGGTGTATTTCGCTGTATTTAGTTACTCGTTGTATATCATGCCTGACCTAAGTTTATTCCTGTAGTGTGTATCTAAAAACAGGGGATGATAGACACATCTCACCTGTGAGACACAGAACTGAGACAAACAACCAGGTGAGATAGTTCACATCCAGCATGACAGAACAACTTGTCGCTGAGGGTCTGTGTTCAGATCTCTTGATGAACCTGCACCTCTTTATAGGCAGCCTTGGACTCAGCCCTCTGTCCGGTCCAGTCTGAGCTAGCACAGATTTCTCATCCTGTGGATTTAAGAGTCTCAATGTGCTCATTTCTCACAGTCAGGCATCTCGTCTTGAGTGGGAAGTTTTCAAACTTTATTACCTGATCCCTTTTGTCCTTGATGTCAAGACCTCAAATGCTGTGATTGTCTTCCTTTCACCATGATCTTCACTTCTTACAATGATTTTTCTTCTTCTCAATGGAGCATAGGCCCTCAACCAGCTCACGCTAAGTCATTCTATCCTTGGCTATTTGCATGCAGCTCTCCCCATCTGTTTAACTTCACTCTCCCCATCTGTTTAACTTCACTCTCCCCATCTGTTTAACTTCACTCTCCCCATCTGTTTAACTTCACTCTCCCCATCTGTTTAACTTCACTCTCCCCATCTGTTTAACTTCACTCTCCCCATCTGTTTAACTTCACTCTCCCCATCTGTTTAACTTCACTCTCCCCATCTGTTTAACTTCACTCTCCCCATCTGTTTAACTTCACTCTCCCCATCTGTTTAACTTCACTCTCTAGCTCCCTTCTTCAGGAGTTTTTTTGGGTCTGTCTTTATTTCTATGCCCTTGTGGGTTCCACTGCAAAGACATTCTAGCTATACTGTTCTCAGCTTTTCTCAAAGTATATCCTATCCAACGCCGTCATCTTTTCTTCGCCTCCAGGTCCACTAGAACTTGCTTAGTTTTCTCCCAAAACTCAGCTTTAGTGTTTCTGTCATACTATTTAATTCCCTCTATTCTCCCCAGGTACCAGTTAATGAATGTAGTTTATTGGTAATCATTCTAGTTATACTCTGTGTTTTCATTCCATACAGCCGTACAGATTTGACATTATAATTAAACAATTTTAAGTTTAGAATTTTTTTTTTTTTTTTGTGAGCTCCACAAATTTGCTAGTGCTATGAAAGTTGCTCTTGTCTTTTGTATTCAGGTTTTTAAATCTCTGTCAGTCCTGCATCTTCATCTATATTACTGCACAAATAGATGTCTGACTCCACTTGTTGGAGTGGGGTACCATCAAGAGAAACCACATGACTATTTGCCTAATATATTCTTATCTTTGTTTTTCTCTTATGGATGTTTAGACCTAGTTGAGATCTCGCTTCAAGGGGTAAGGTACCTTAGCTTGCAATGTTGTTTACTGTTTAATCTTTCTTTCACTTGCTGTCAGACTAATATCCTGTCAGTCCGTGCACTACCTGTCCCTCTCTCACTTGCTGTCAGACTAATATCCTGTCAGTCCGTGCACTACCTGTCCCTCTCTCACTTGCTGTCAGACTATTATCCTGTCAGTCCATGCACTACCTGTCCCTCTCTCCTTTGCTGTCAGACTAATATCCTGTCAGTCCGTGCACTACCTGTCCCTCTCTCACTTGCTGTCAGACTAATATCCTGTCAGTCCGTGCACTACCTGTCCCTCTCTCACTTGCTGTCAGACTAATATCCTGTCAGTCCATGCACTACCTGTCCCTCTCTCACTTGCTGTCAGACTAATATCCTGTCAGTCCGTGCACTACCTGTCCCTCTCTCACTTGCTGTCAGACTAATATCCTGTCAGTCCGTGCACTACCTGTCTCTCTCTCACTTGCTGTCAGACTAATATCCTGTCAGTCCGTGCACTACCTGTCCCTCTCTCACTTGCTGTCAGACTAATATCCTGTCAGTCCGTGCACTACCTGTCCCTCTCTCACTTGCTGTCAGACTAATATCCTGTCAGTCCATGCACTACCTGTCCCTCTCTCACTTGCTGTCAGACTAATATCCTGTCAGTCCGTGCACTACCTGTCCCTCTTTCATTTGCTGTCAGCCCACTGTCTTGCCAGTCAATGCACTACTTATTCACTCAGATTGTGTAGAATAATGTTTACCTGCTCTGACTGTGTGGCTCACATAAAACATTTGAATTCTTTGAGAAGCCAGTGATCAAGCTAGTTGTGCCAACTGGTGGCGGACATGAAACATTTGAATTCTTTGAGAAGCCAGTGATCAAGCTAGTTGTGCCAACTGGTGGCTCACATGAAACATTTGAATTCTTTGAGAAGCCAGTGATCAAGCTAGTTGTGCCAACTGGTGGCGGACATAAAACATTTGAATTCTTTGAGAAGCCAGTGATCAAGCTTGTTGTGCCAACTGGTGGCGGACATGAAACATTTGATTTCTTTGAGAAGCCAGTGATCAAGCTAGTTGTGCCAACTGGTGGCGGACATGAAACATTTGATTTCTTAAAAAAACAACAACTTGTTAACAGCTTAGTAGTGGCTTCAATCAGTGAAACAAGCTGGCATTGTGAGTGCTCTTACAAATGTGTGCTCACACATGGGCTCTTGACTAGAATCAGCCTTGACAGAATGCAACAGTTCTGACTCAAGATCAGAGTTGTTAGACGAGAGAACCACATCAGGTGGATGAGAAGACTTGTCAGTCAACACCAGATTGGCAAGTCTTATCTGTTCAGCTTTTTGATCCCCTGTATTATTACATAGATATATTAGTTAACATGTCTCATTGATGTGGATGGGTAGTTAGTAGAAATTCTATAACATTCTCCCTTTTTTTTTTTTCAGAACGGAAAGCGGAATTAATAAATAGGTGTTGTCGATGGTGCCGCTGAAATCAAAGAGACAAAATCTTGATATTGGACGTATAATTCCATTGTGCTTATCCCTGGGTACATCAAACACTTTCAGCTGGGTGTTTCAGTTTTCCTTTATTGATTCCGTTCCCTTCATCCCCCAGATATTGAAGTACTTTATGGTTTTTGTATGTGTAGTAATTACCTACACACAAACACTGGGACTCTGTTGATGGCTGGTACCTCTCATACAATGATACCCATACGCTAACATTTGTACGATCATTCTGCCAAAGATACAACATGTAGGCAAGTAGGTACCTGTATTATCAGTCTACCAGAGATACAACATTTAGACAAGTAGGTATCTCTGCTATCAGTCTACCAGAGATACAACATTTAGGCAAGTTTAACTGTGTTATCAGTCTACCAGAGATATAACATTTAGGCAAGTGTGCCTGTGTTATCAGTTTAAAAGAGATACAACATTTAGGCAAGTTTGCCTGTGTTATCAGTCTACCAGAGATACAACATTTAGACAAGTAGGTACTTCTGCTATCAGTCTACCAGAGATACAACATTTAGACAAGTAGGTATCTCTGCTATCAGTCTGTCAGAGATACAACATTTAGGCAAGTATAACTGTGCTATCAGTCTGTCAGAGATACAACATTTAGGCAAGTATACCTGTGCTATCAGTCTGCCAGAGATACAACATTTAGACAAGTATGCCTGTGCTATCAGTCTGCCAGAGATACAACATTTAGGCAAGTATACCTCTGCTATCAGTCTGTCAGAGATACAACATTTAGGCAAGTTTAACTGTGTTATCAGTCTACCAGAGATATAACATTTAGGCAAGTGTGCCTGTGTTATCAGTTTAAAAGAGATACAACATTTAGGCAAGTTTGCCTGTGTTATCAGTCTGCCAGAGATACAACATTTAGACAAGTAGGTATCTCTGTTATCAGTCTGCCAGAGATACAACATTTAGACAAGTATGCCTGTGCTATCAGTCTGCCAGAGATACAACATTTAGACAAATATGCCTGTGCTATCAGTCTGTCAGAGATACAACATTTAGGCAAGTATACCTGTGCTATCAGTTTGTCAGAGATACAACATTTAGGCAAGTGTGCCTGTGCTATCAGTCTGCCAGAGATACAACATTTAGGCAAGTGTGCCTGTGCTATCAGTTTGCCAGAGATACAACATTTAGGCAAGTGTCTGTGTTATCAGTCTGCCAGAGATACAACATTTAGACAAGTAGGTATCTCTGCTACCAGTTTGCCAGAGATACAACATTTAGGCAAGTGTGCCTGTGCTATCAGTTTGCCAGAGATACAACATTTAGGCAAGTTTGCCTGTGCTATCAGTCTGTCAGAGATACAACATTTAGGCAAGTATGCCTGTGCTATCAGTCTGCCAGAGATACAACATTTAGACAAGTATGCCTGTGCTATCAGTCTGCCAGAGATACAACATTTAGACAAGTAGGTATCTCTGCTATCAGTCTGTCAGAGATACAACATTTAGGCAAGTATGCCTGTGCTATCAGTCTGCCAGAGATACAACATTTAGACAAGTATACCTGTGCTATCAGTCTGTCAGAGATACAACATTTAGACAAGTATGCCTGTGCTATCAGTCTGCCAGAGATACAACATTTAGACAAGTATGCCTGTGCTATCAGTCTACCAGAGATACAACATTTAGACAAGTAGGTACTTCTGCTATCAGTCTGTCAGAGATACAACATTTAGACAAGTAGGTATCTCTGCTATCAGTCTGTCAGAGATACAACATTTAGACAAGTAGGTACTTCTGCTATCAGTCTGTCAGAGATACAACATTTAGACAAGTGTGCCTGTGCTATCAGTCTGCCAGAGATACAACATTTAGACAAGTAGGTATCTCTGCTATCAGTCTACCAGAGATACAACATTTAGACAAGTGTGCCTGTGCTATCAGTCTGCCAGAGATACAACATTTAGACAAGTATGCCTGTGCTATCAGTTTGTCAGAGATACAACATTTAGATAAGTATGCCTGTGCTATCAGTCTGCCAGAGATACAACATTTAGACAAGCAGGTATCTCTGCTACCAGTTTGCCAGAGATACAACATTTAGGCAAGTGTGCCTGTGCTATCAGTTTGCCAGAGATACAACATTTAGGCAAGTTTAACTGTGTTATCAGTCTACCAGAGATATAACATTTAGGCAAGTGTGCCTGTGTTATCAGTTTAAAAGAGATACAACATTTAGGCAAGTTTGCCTGTGTTATCAGTCTACCAGAGATACAACATTTAGACAAGTAGGTACTTCTGCTATCAGTCTACCAGAGATACAACATTTAGACAAGTAGGTATCTCTGCTATCAGTCTGTCAGAGATACAACATTTAGGCAAGTATAACTGTGCTATCAGTCTGTCAGAGATACAACATTTAGGCAAGTATACCTGTGCTATCAGTCTGCCAGAGATACAACATTTAGACAAGTATGCCTGTGCTATCAGTCTGCCAGAGATACAACATTTAGGCAAGTATACCTCTGCTATCAGTCTGTCAGAGATACAACATTTAGGCAAGTGTGCCTGTGCTATCAGTCTGCCAGAGATACAACATTTAGACAAGTAGGTATCTCTGCTATCAGTCTGTCAGAGATACAACATTTAGACAAGTATGCCTGTGCTATCAGTCTGTCAGAGATACAACATTTAGACAAGTAGGTATCTCTGTTATCAGTCTGCCAGAGATACAACATTTAGACAAGTAGGTATCTCTGTTATCAGTCTGCCAGAGATACAACATTTAGACAAGTATGCCTGTGCTATCAGTCTGCCAGAGATACAACATTTAGACAAATATGCCTGTGCTATCAGTCTGTCAGAGATACAACATTTAGGCAAGTATACCTGTGCTATCAGTTTGTCAGAGATACAACATTTAGGCAAGTGTGCCTGTGCTATCAGTCTGCCAGAGATACAACATTTAGGCAAGTGTGCCTGTGCTATCAGTTTGCCAGAGATACAACATTTAGGCAAGTGTCTGTGTTATCAGTCTGCCAGAGATACAACATTTAGACAAGTAGGTATCTCTGCTACCAGTTTGCCAGAGATACAACATTTAGGCAAGTGTGCCTGTGCTATCAGTTTGCCAGAGATACAACATTTAGGCAAGTTTGCCTGTGCTATCAGTCTGTCAGAGATACAACATTTAGGCAAGTATGCCTGTGCTATCAGTCTGCCAGAGATACAACATTTAGACAAGTATGCCTGTGCTATCAGTCTGCCAGAGATACAACATTTAGACAAGTAGGTATCTCTGCTATCAGTCTGTCAGAGATACAACATTTAGGCAAGTATGCCTGTGCTATCAGTCTGCCAGAGATACAACATTTAGAGACAAGTATACCTGTGCTATCAGTCTGTCAGAGATACAACATTTAGACAAGTATGCCTGTGCTATCAGTCTGCCAGAGATACAACATTTAGACAAGTATGCCTGTGCTATCAGTCTACTAGAGATACAACATTTAGACAAGTAGGTACTTCTGCTATCAGTCTGTCAGAGATACAACATTTAGACAAGTAGGTATCTCTGCTATCAGTCTGTCAGAGATACAACATTTAGACAAGTAGGTACTTCTGCTATCAGTCTGTCAGAGATACAACATTTAGACAAGTGTGCCTGTGCTATCAGTCTGCCAGAGATACAACATTTAGACAAGTAGGTATCTCTGCTATCAGTCTACCAGAGATACAACATTTAGACAAGTGTGCCTGTGCTATCAGTCTGCCAGAGATACAACATTTAGACAAGTATGCCTGTGCTATCAGTTTGTCAGAGATACAACATTTAGATAAGTATGCCTGTGCTATCAGTCTGCCAGAGATACAACATTTAGACAAGCAGGTATCTCTGCTACCAGTTTGCCAGAGATACAACATTTAGGCAAGTGTGCCTGTGCTATCAGTTTGCCAGAGATACAACATTTAGGCAAGTATACCTGTGCTATCAGTCTGCCAGAGATACAACATTTAGGCAAGTGTGCCTGTGCTATCAGTCTGTCAGAGATACAACATTTAGGCAAGTATACCTGTGCTATCAGTTTGCCAGAGATACAACATTTAGGCAAGTGTGCCTGTGCTATCAGTCTGCCAGAGATACAACATTTAGACAAGTAGGTATCTCTGCTACCAGTTTGCCAGAGATACAACATTTAGGCAAGTGTGCCTGTGCTATCAGTTTGCCAGAGATACAACATTTAGGCAAGTGTGCCTGTGCTACCAGTCTACCAGAGATATAACATTTAGCAGGTGCATGTGTGTGTGCTTTTAGTCAACCAGAGATACAACATTTAGATATATGTGTTATCAGTCTACCACAGATACAACAAATCTATAACAAGAAGACAGAATTGCATGGTGCAAGTTTAGTTAAGTGATGAAACTGAAAAGTTGGCAGTTGAAGACAGAAGATGTATGTGGAAAGTTTCCCAACAAGGGCTGCGGTGATTCGTGTGACCCCGTAGCTTGGAGATTAGCAAATGCTGTAAATAATTTCATGACCCTCCAATACCAAGGTTCCTTCCCTGTGGTGGAGGGTTTGAAGAAATTGTTCTTGTAGTTTTTGAAGTTGTACAAGAGTCACACCATGGAAGTGATTGGGGGCCTGATCACATCATATTACTAAAGACAACAGTTTTAAACTAAAGCCAGCTTTCTGTGCGGAGACGGCACAGGCATTTATAATTGATTATGGTTCTTGCAGAAAAAGGTCAGGGTTGATCAATGTAAAGGTCGTTACAGGTCACACTAATAGACTATTATCTTGTGTTGTGGGTGGGGAAGGGATGGGGGGAGATGGCTGTGAGGGGGAGATGGCTGTGAGGGGAGATGGCTGTGAGGGGAGGTGGCTGTGAGGGGAGGTGGCTGTGAGGGGAGGTGGCTGTGAGGGGAGATGGCTGTGAGGGGAGGTGGCTGTGAGGGGAGATGGCTGTGAGGGGAGGTGGCTGTGAGGGGAGATGGCTGTGAGGGGAGGTGGCTGTGAGGGGAGATGGCTGTGAGGGGAGGTGGCTGTGAGGGGATCTGTATTCTATAAGTGGCCTGCTGCATCATGTGCTGTGCCAGCTTCAGTGGTATTTGGGGGTTTCTGTGAGATGGTTGGACTGTGCTTAACAGGCAAGGTCAGTATCTGGCTATACCATGTCTAATACGTGGACATTTAGCTGCAGTGATTCAGTAGTAGGGAACAGATGGGAGTTGAGTGGAAACCAGGAGTTTATCACCAGACTAGACAGTAGATGTATGGAGGATATGGGAAGTTGAGTTTTATTGAATGGCCATGGAGGAAAACTGATTCATTATACAGTTTCCTGACTGGGAAACTCAAATAATTTGTTGATGTTAAATCAGTGAGAAAGAACAGTGAGGGCAGGAAAAGTTTCTGGAAGTAGAGGCAGGGAACCACCAACACAGTGGCTGACAGAGAACTTTGAAGAGACCTGGGACAGGGAACTAGGCGAGACTAGTCAGCTGATGGAGGATTGAGAATCTTTTCTTTGGATTGTCATAGTAACATTCTCTTGTTGGTTGGCTTCATGATAATGACTGCTAGCCTGTATTGTTTGTTCATATGTGATCACCCAGATGTTTGCTAAATGTTTATATGTGATCATCCAAGTGTTTGTCAAATGTTTGTATGTGATCATCCAAGTGGACAAGTGTTTGCCGAATGTTTATATGGGATCATCCAAAGGAAACATATTTACCAAATGTTTACATTTGATCATTCAAGTCGACACATATTTACTAAGTGTTTGTTCATATATGATCATCCAAGTGTTTGCCAAATGTTTATATGCGATCATCCAAGTGGACAAGTGTTTGCCAAATGTTTATATGTGATCATCCAAGTGAACAAGTGTTTGCCAAATGTTTATATGTGATCACCCAAGTGGACAAGTGTTTGCCAAATGTTTATATGTGATCACCCAAGTGGACAAGTGTTTGTCAAATGTTTATATGTGATCATCCAAAGGGACACACATTTACCAAATGTTTACATTTGATCATCCAGGTGGACACATATTTAATGATTGTTTACATTTGATCATCAAGATTTTTAAAAATGTTAATGGAGGGTAGGTGGTCATTATGATGTTTAAATTTGATCTAAATGGACAAATATTAACTACATGTTTAGGTTTGGCTCAGAATAGTCTAAATTAAATTGTTAGATATGATCTGAGTAAACAAAAGTTAACCAGATGTTTATATTTCAGTAGGGGTAGCATCCATCATATGTTCATTTATGATTTGAGTGAGTGAATTTTAAATAAATGTTTACATTGGATTGGATGAAGTTTCATCACATTTATATTTGATTCAAATGGAGAAGTATTGACCAAGTGTTTACATCTGATCAGTTTAGATCATATTTTAACTAAATATGGTCAGAGGATGAAATGTTAACCAAAAGTTTATATTTGATCCAAGTAGACGAGTTTTAATCAAATGTTTATATTTGAACGAGTGTAGTTTTATCATGTTATTTTTTATTTAAGTGAGGAATATATTTGACATGTTTTATAGTTGATACATTTCGGCGAGACATTTCTACCTGATTTAGTGGAATGACAGTGGGTAGTGGTGAGAAAAGTATGACAGCTTCAGTACGACAGACAGACAATTTCATGTTAACTTGTATGTTTGCTTGTTATGTACAGCCGATAAAAAAATAAACTCTTTCTTGGCAACATTTTCCGTCAAATAAACATGTAGTATAGCCGGTGTTTGCTGTTATTGATCTTCTGATCCTACAGGAGCTGGAGCAGATATGAATCATCATGGAGTCTCCAACTCTGTTTTAGTTAAACTAGCATTACTTTTATCTAGCTGTCAGAGCCTTTCACATATAAAGGTTTCTCTTTCTGTTGATTGTAGCTCATCTGTTTTATAGATCTGCCTTATTTGTATGCAGACTCTTGGTTCCTTGCCTCTCAGGCAGATGCACTCCAAGTTTGAAGGAAATGCCCCAGGTTAGTGGCCTTGTACGATATGCTTGTTAGAGGATAGTGCCCCCCTTCCCTAGTGGGGCCCAGGAACCCACACAGGAAAATGAAGGCTTAGATGTCACTCCGTGATGTGGGATTATGGGACTACTTATTTCATTATATGAGGTAGGCAATGATGAGTTCTCACTAACTTATACAAACAGTTTGTACGTCCTCTGGATGTATAAGTTTAGAACCACTAATTAGTCTCTCATTTTCTGTTTTCTTGTAATTCCATACTTCTGTCTGGCTCAATCTTCAGTCACACTGATGACATGACAATAGATGAGAGTAAATAAAATAACTTAGTGACAACATTGAGAATACAAACCATGTGAAAACAAGCACATCTAGTTAAAAGATGAATTTATTTAAATAAAAACATACATGGAACACTAAAAAATAGTTGGCTGCAGCTTAAAAACTTTGGACATTCCTTACTGTCTGCCTGAAGTATGTGTAGGCTGGTTACTGCTGCAGTAACTCACTTGACAGCTCTGTGCTCACACAACAGCTGTTTATATCATTCTTGTTTAATGGTAATGTCCTTGTGATTGCATATTGTTACTGCATTTACCTGACCAGCCAGTGGTCCAGGTTTGATACTTAGCCTGAGCAGCCAGTGGTCCAGGTTTGATACTTAGCCTGACCAGACCAGCCAGTGGTCCAGGTTTGATACTTAGCCTGACCAGACCAGCCAGTGGTCCAGGTTTGATACTTAGCCTGACCAGACCAGACAGTGGTCCAGGTTTGATACTTAGCCTGACCAGCCAGTGGTCCAGGTTTGATACTTAGCCTGACCAGACAGTGGTCCAGGTTTGATACTTAGCCTGACCAGACCAGCCAGTGGTCCAGGTTTGATATTTAGCTGTGTATGAAGGATTTATTTTCTTACTAACACAGCTCTGGTGATCCCTGCTTCACAAAAATGTTGCATTTTCAGAAGTGACTGGAGAGGAATGACACTGAAGAAGCCTGGAAGGGCCCTAATCTGATTCAGTCTCTGTGCTGCGATGAATCAAGCTGCTTACATTCCCTGATTGTCTCTTCACAGATGTTCAATCACTACCCCAGTCTGGCACAATTCTTTCATCTATGGCCGACGCACAAAAATGAGCTCTACAACATTCTCTGTGAGCTGGTACCTGGATACCAGTTCATAAAGACATTTTTTCTTGGGTAACCAATCTCACTTGAAGAGAGAGAGAGAGCAAGGCAACTTAACAGCTGAAGTGACCTGAATGCCAATGCATGGACCTGAGAGCAGAAACTCTTACAGGCTTCGCTAACAGCAGCTGTAACTCTGAAACTGCAATTTCACCTGGGTGCTACAGACTCAAGAATGTGGAGCAATGGAATCAACATTCAGTGGTTATAACAAGCAAACAGTTGAAACCAATCTAGACGCAGGCTTCAGAAAGACTAATTATAATTAATACTGAATCTTTGATGACTTTATAGTTATTTAATTAAAAAGAGCATGATTGTGAAAAAGACAAAAATTAAATGACTAGAGACGTCATGAGAAAGAATAGTTTGTCCTCATTAAATTTATTCGGCATAACCAAAATGACTCTTTGGTGGCTCTAGTGATACATCGAACACAAGAATAATGGCTTTAGTGACCTATCCAACCAAAAAAAGAATGGCTTCAATGAATTAACTAACAAATAGTGAAAACATTTGTTTATTTTTGTGTGTTTTTCCTCAGACTCTGACTGATGATAAGTGAACATTAATTTTAGCAATACGCTGAGGATACATGCCGACTATCATGCTATACTAGCAAGTGATATTCATACTGACTTGTGTGACGCTGCAAACAATAACATGACTACTGTGTCCAAATTCTGCTAAAACTGGTCAGTGATCAACTGAAACAATTGCTCTCAAAGGATGACAGTGACTTTAGTGATATTCTGAGGAGGTGGGTGGGGGAGAGAATGTTGACTTTAGAGATGCAACAAAAAAATAGAGAGTTTGATGACAGACAATAAAAATAACAATGTTGGTGAGAACATAAAACACAGTGATTTTAGCGGTGCACTGAAAAATACAGCAGTGACTTCAGTGATGCATAAAATAAAATAATTTAAAAAACAAATAATGACTGAAGTCACATATTAAAATCAGAGATGCTTCTGTGAAATATTGGGGGGGGGGGGGGGGGGGGGGGGGCAAGGAGAACAATGGATCTCCGGGTGGACACTTGAATAAGAGCAAAACAAGGATCACGACAGATTGCATATTTTTGAAAAAAAAAAAACATTTGATAATGCTCAATTTACAATGAGGAAAAAAATAGGACATGCATATATTTGCAATGTGCTGATAATTTCTGCAGGGAAGACTAAAATAAATAATGTAACAAACTGGTAGCATGTATCAATGTTGTGCTTAGCGTTGAATGATCTGCACATAAAATAAGCAACAAAACATAAATAAATGCTTGCAACAACAAAACATAAATAAATGCTTGCAAACAACAAAACATAAATAAATGCTTGCAAACAACAAAACATAAATAAATGCTTGCAAACAACAAAACATAAATAAATGCTTGCAAACAACAAAACATAAATAAATGCTTGCAAACAACAAAACATAAATAAATGCTTGCAACAACAAAACATAAATAAATGCTTGCAAACAACAAAACATAAATACATGCTTGCAACAACAAAAATAAATAAATGCTTGTAACAGAAAAACACACAAATTGCAACCCCAACAAAACTGCATCCAAGAAAGACATCTTGCAGCATTAAAAAAAAAAAAAAAACCCTAATCGTAAAATAAGTACATTACCAACAATCACAATATCTACTACTAATTTTGTTCAGAGAAGAGCTGCCCAATTTACGGCCCTCACAGATAGTTAAATATGAACTTCTACAGCAATGGTTGTCAAACTAGCCAGGTTTCTAGCAGGGTGACCGGCCAGCAATTCTGAAACTGAGTGACTCTTGACTTGTAATCCTTTATACTCACATCTTTTTCAGTTTTATTATAAATAAAATATTTGATAAAAACACTGACCAAATAAATAGCCAAGGACGTTTGTGTTTTCATGGCCTGTGTGTGTATCTACTCTTACAAATCCAATCAATATGATAACACATGCATTTAATTATAGATTAACAGTGCTTGGATGTTTTCTTGCAAATGTGGGCTGTGTATTTACATCTTTTGAGAAAGTTCTGAGATTACCAGTACCCAACAGTGGCGAAAAGGACTGTTGTGTTACAGCAATTGAAACAGCTGGAGGCAGGAAAATGAGTAGAACCATGTGCTAGAAGTGTCTGAAGGGCCTTACTTCTCATACACAAGAGTTAGGACTCATTCAAGCTTCACGCATAACAAAATTTACCCAAAATATTTAGGTTAGTCATGTTTGTTCCCAAGTTTTAAAAAATGTTTGCATAAATTATGCAAATCAGAATACTTAATTTGTATATGTTAATTTAATGCTTTATTTATTATAATTTGTTGTGTATAAATTATGAGATTCCCCTCCTGAAGGTTTTGTCTTTTTTGGCACTGAAACTCCAAAAAGGCTCAGTCTCCAGAGGGTTGAAGAACAGAGTGCAGACTTGTAGCTTGGCTGAAATAAGACATGATGAGACACCAAAGAGAGTACTGGTAGGCAGAAAACTGGAGAAAGGGCTGGACCAAGGGTCTGTATAAATGCAGAGACAGGTTGGAAACACCAAAGAGAGTACTAGTATGCAGACAACTGGAGTAAGAGGTCGACCAAGGATGTGCATACATGTATGAAACACCAAAGAGAGTACTGGTAGGCAGACAAATGAAGAAAGGCGTGGAACCAGACCGTGTATAAATGCACAGACAGGCAGGAAACGACAAGAATGCACCAGACAGACACTGGAATGGAATAATCAGAAAGCTTCAGGGGCAGATGTGTACGATGGTGAAGGCATCATTACTACTAAAACATCCAGGTGAAAGTAAAACAGATGGGAGGACAAATCTGGGATTCTTCATATACCAGGTTATAGCTGCATGATGGCAGCTAGTGATTCTCTGCTTCCTCATACATCAACTGGGGTAATCTTTCAACAGACAAGGTTTCAGCTCAGAATACCTTTACCAATTCAGTCGTCGGCTGACAGCCATCACAGCCTGTGCCAGGGGTTTATCTCCAACTTTGGTTACCTGGAGTCAGATCTCAGTTCTCACGTCGCCAGAGCACAGATTTGATGAATATGTTCTCAATCTGTTCAGTGCACAAATCTGTTCTAGCAGCCTTAATTTTGTAGAGATAATGCTTCTATTCCAATAATTTACCCCAAATGACATCATAGGACAGTTCAAATTTTCCACAGTGGTAACAGCGGATGTCTTTCTGTGTGTCTTCCAAGGTGTTGCCCAGGTTTTAACGCGTTTCGTCTTCCAGCGGCATCTCTCCAGCGACTTCTGTTCAGTCTTCATCGCCATGAATTTCCGGGAATCAGCAGCATTGATGCCTGACATGGAGAGCAGCGTTGCTTCCCTGCAATATGTGGGTAGCGACGTGTTTGCGACCATTATGACAGACGTTGCATTTTAGCCATCAGAACAATAGTCTGTCGTCTCTTCTGCTACCGCCGCCGCCGTTCGACCTCTCTCCAGATCTACTAATGTGTCAAATTTTTCTGATTAACAATTCGTGCATGAACCCAGCAGTTTACATCTAGACTGATTGGCCCTTTTTAGGGTCTGCCCCACATACCCCAATTCGCAATTTATCCTGACTAAACAGTTTAAAAAAAAGTCGCCCACGATATAGTATTCGATATTCCACGATGTGAGCGCTGTTAACGACCCCAAAACATGTACAACTAACCCTTACCCCAACCCACCTATGTCCCACGAGAGAGTGTAGCTTAGGTCCCATAACTGTATGGGTCCTCCTCCCCAGCACACAACAAACAACAACAAGAAAACAACCACAAAAACTGTATCCTCCTGACTGCACCAACACACCAAAAAATGTACACACAAAAAAAAAAAAAGCTCACAAACCTGATATAGCAAAAAACTGCATGGCAAATGAAATGCCAAATTAGTAACTATAGGCTCCATTATACCACCCCTGATATATTACACTATACCCGTCACCTTTGGATTTCCCGTGATTAGAGTAAATTATTGGGATAGAACCAAGACAACTTGCAGTATACAGGGTCTGATCAAATTGCCTTTCATGTGTCAGCTGCTCACTAAAAATATGAATCTAAGATCTCATGACTATGTTGCCGAAGGGCTTATAAACTGTTCATAAAAGCGGTGTGAAATGCACACAGGAAAATATACAGATATTATACCACATAATAACATATAAAATATTCATATAGTATTCCTCATTTATAATAATGAATTTACAACTAAACCTGTCAGATTTGTAACAAAACAATCCAAGAACTAAAATATATGACATGGACTTCTAAAATAACATTAAAATCAGTCATGTTTGTGAAGCATCAAGCACACAGCTGGTCACTTGAGAGAGCAGGAAAATGATTCCGATGAATGTGGCAAGCTGGTCCTATGATCCACTATGGCAGAGTATCAGTTTTTGGCAAACATGGCAGACCTGCCTTGAACCCACCACCACTGAGATGTGGGTTCAGACAAATGTGTGGGTTTCCTTAAAAAAAAAAAAGCATCAAGGTTAAAGTATTGACACACAAAAATTACTGTTGAAGTTGCAATACAACCCACATACAGGCACTGACCCACTTACAGGCATTGACCCACTTACTGGCACTGACTAGTGCCTCAGAACAAGAAAAAAATGGTTACTGGTTGGGTTTGTGAAGGTCCCTTCAGCTTCGTCTTTTTTGGTGAGGTTTATTGCAATAAATTATTGTAAATATCAAAGAATTGTGGCAGAGAAAACCTACTAGATGGAGCTGACTAAAGTCTCGACATCAACTAGAAAGTTTGCTGCGCGTGAGTGAGTGAGAGTGAGTGAGAGAATGAGTGAGTGAGTGAGTGAGTCAGTCAGTCAGTCAGTGAGACAGAGAGAGAGAGAGAGAGTGTGTTAGTTAGTTAGTAAGTTTGCTCAACCAGTCAAATAAAACAGAGATGGTGACAGAAACTGGACTACTGAACAGTCACAATGACTTGGACAGGCCTGTGTTTGCTAAATGTGCCACTGCTAGAACAAGTGGAAATTTGAGCAGTGGCATGTTCACCTGGACACGGCTATATGAACATCACCTGAGTCACTTATCTCTTGTTTCAAAAATCTATCTCAATATAATATTAGATGTGAAGTAAAACAAAATATAACAATATGCTTGTATAAAACAATTGCAAAGGATTTCATTTTTTCTGTTCACTTATACAACCTGTGCTGAAAGCTACTAACTGAGATCAGTGTCAAGTGGTATGTTCATGTGGTGTAATGACAAACAGGAAACTGTTCTTAGACATCAGCTGGAAACTGTTCAGTACTCATAAAATGTTGCAAAGGACGAGTTAAAAATAAGCATGATCCAAGTTCACGTTAATTGCATCACTGTCTTAAAAACACTGAATGTACATTGCAAAAACTGGGAAAGCATCACCATAAAAGCATCTCCAAAGCTCTTGCCTGTATCAAAACTGATCTTCATTAGCACAGGCCAGAAAACACATGCCTCAACTGCAATCATCTCTGCAGATGAACTGCATTAAACGAGAGGAGGAAACCACAGAGTGAATCAGGCAGCACCTGGTGTGTGTGGGTGGCTGGGTGTGTGTGTGTGGGTGGCTGGGGGACTAGACAAATGTCACATGAATTCGCTATATTCTGGTTGTGACTTTAACCCCTTCTGTTAAAGTTGTGACATTAACTCATGTTGTTCAGCTACTGACCTGAGTCATTCTCTCTGTTCTAGCTAATACTCTAACTCGCTGAGCCCCAACAGTGGCTATATAAATCCTGCTTTTTTTTTTTTTTACTGTCACTCCTGACCTTGTCAACTCCGACATTAAACTACGAACCAAGCTTTTAATTTAATCCATTGTGTGTCTAAAATCTGCTAATTTAATCCCCTCCATTGCCAGCTGTCACTTTAACCTGCTCCCGATAATTATTTGATCTTTTCTATGATCCATATGCTTATTATATTACCTAACTATCCAGGGCTGAAACAATATTTACACACAGCTCCTGTCATCTGGATTACCCAGACCCAGTTTTACATGTCCCTAAGTTATAATGAAATATTCACATACATGGCTCAACATAATTATACGGGAACAGTCCTGTCTGGCCGTCCATGACCCCTTCCCACCAGCCATCATCGTTCTTGTGGATGACATATATGACGGCGTTTTCAGCGAATGACAACTCATCCGTCTTGTTGGCCTGATAGTCATAGATGGCTACCACTGAAAGAAAATTGAAAAAAAAAAAAAAAACAATTAATTTGATTTGGCTGTAAATCATTTTCATAGAGTAATGAACATTGATACTTGCGATCAATGTACTACACTAGGAGCAACTCAGCACAGTGAACAAACTCTGTAGCAACAATAAGAAGGTCAAGAGATTTATTATCTGCACAGAAATTAACCTAATTTATTCTGCCACCATCTAAGAAGGCCACACATATTTTCTGACCAAACCAGGCAGGTAATGTCACTATGATGGTCGCTGTCTGAACAGTGACAAGATGTCCTGGTACTCCTGTCATGGACAGATTCTAGAGATATGTCAGTGTGAGAACATGTCCTGGTACTCCTGTCATGGACAGATTCTAGAGATATGTCAGTGTGAGAACATGTCCTGGTACGCCTGTCATGGACAGATTCTAGAGATATGTCAGAGTGACAACATGTCCTGGTACTCCTGTCATGTACAGATTCTAGAGATATGTCAGTGTGAGAACATGTCCTGGTACTCCTGTCATGGACAGATTCTAGAGATATGTCAGTGTGAGACCAGTGAGAACATGTCCTGGTACTCCTGTCATGGACAGATTCTAGAGATATGTCAGTGTGAGAACATGTCCTGGTACTCCTGTCATGGATAGATTCTAGAGATATGTCAGTGTGAGAACATATCCTGGTACTCCTGTCATGGATAGATTCTAGAGATATGTCAGTGCGAGACCAGTGAGAACATGTCTACTCCTGTCATGTGACGGGATGGATTCTAGAGATATGTTAATGTGAGAACTTGTCTATTCCTGTCATGTGACGGGATGGATTCTAGAGATATGTCAGTGTGAGAACATATCTGGTACTCCTGTCATGTGACGGGAGGATTCTAGAGATATGTCAGTGCGAGACCAGTGAGAACATGTCTACTCCTGTCATGTGACGGGATGGATTCTAGAGATATGTTAATGTGAGAACTTGTCTATTCCTGTCATGTGACGGGATGGATTCTAGAGATATGTTAATGTGCGAACATATCTACTCCTGTCATGTGACGGGATGGATTCTAGAGATATGTTAATGTGAGAACTTGTCTATTCCTGTCATGTGACGGGATGGATTCTAGAGATATGTTAATGTGAGAACTTGTCTATTCCTGTCATGTGACGGGATGGATTCTAGAGATATGTTAATGTGAGAACTTGTCTATTCCTGTCATGTGACGGGATGGATTCTAGAGATATGTTAATGTGAGAACTTGTCTATTCCTGTCATGTGACGGGATGGATTGTAGAGATATGTTAATGTGAGAACTTGTCTATTCCTGTCATGTGACGGGATGGATTCTAGAGATATGTTAATGTGAGAACTTGTCTATTCCTGTCATGTGACGGGATGGATTCTAGAGATATGTTAATGTGAGAACTTGTCTATTCCTGTCATGTGACAGGATGGATTCTAGAGATATGTCAGTGGAGGATTCCTTTCAAGCCAGTGCACATTCGATTGCTTAGAGCACTAGCAATTAGTACATTTACATATGGCTGTGAAACGTCAAGCTTAACAGCTGAACTCAAAAGAAAGATACAAGCATTAGAAATGCAATGTTTCAGAAAAATGCTTGGCATATCCTACAGAAACCACAATACAAACGAAGAAGTTGGCCATAAACTTATACTGCACACTGGCAACTATGAACCTCTTTTAACTACAGTGAAAATTCAAACAATGCAATGTTATAGACATGTAATAAGATCTAATGGCCACTTGAAAACAATACTGCAGGGCTCAGTAGAGGGAAAGAGGAGAAGAGGCAGACCAAGAAAGACCTGGTTACAGAACCTGACTGACTGGACAGGCCTCAGGCAAGCAACCATGATGTTCGTCGCCAAAGGTGGAGAAAGCTGATCAGACAGTCAACAGAAACATGGTAGTGTAACGGGATGATGATGATGATGAGTACATCAGGCATATGATGCTAGACCCATTTTTGATGAGTCCTGGGTGGGTCATGAGGTCAACATCCAGCCAACTGCCTTTACTTCCCAGGACTTTATTTGGTACCCACTTTAGGCTGCGTCGATCTGGGAGGCAAGAGCATAAAAAAAAATCTGACCAGATGAGGATTCGAACTGAAGACCTTCGACCCCACAAGCAAACATCTACCCACTGTGGCTGCCAAAGATATATAATTAGGTCATAACAACCAAAACCCACTTAGAAGGAATCTGAACCCAAAACAGGGAGCCCGCAGACTCCAGGAATTGTGATCCTACATTTGTTTATTTTACTGACAAACATTCTTCCCAGTTGAGGTCGTGAGTGCTGGGACTGGCCAGCTGGTGCTGCAGAAGTCAACAAATGTATGACAAGTTAGATGTCTTGAGGGATCTTTGAGAGCGAGTGAACAGTGTGGTGGCACAGACAGATCATTATGGTCCGAGGAGAACGGCGCAGCGATGTATTACCAGGGGATCTGGCCAACGCTGAACACTAAAGCGAAAGATGAGTCAGATACACAATTATAAACTTACTGGTGCCATAGGAACTTGCTTGCTGCCGAAGATAAGGACGGAGCGCTTATAGGAGTGTCCTGCGTGCTATGATGTCGATTATTAATTCAACATTCAACTCATAAACATACACTGACTCACCTTTCTCTAGATAGTGTTTGGGGATCCACGAGGGTTGCGACAGCAACTGTGGACCCGTGGCTGCATAAGGGTCATCTAAACCATGTGCAGTACCATAGAGATCTTCCGGAACATTGCCAATCATTCTTCCCTCCCTTGTACTTGGAGGTCCTTGCCGTCGATCCACAAACTCTTGTGGAGGAGGAGGCGCCCCTAGGTGATCAAACTGAGGATGGTCATCCGAGGGAGGTGGTGGAGGCTGTGGAGAACCTGTCAATCAAATGTGACAAGGGCGTTAACTGTTGGACCCCCGTGTGGGTTCCTGGACATTATTGTAGGGAAAACAAGAATAGACCCACAGCCTCCCCAAAAGCATGTCGTAAGAGTCGACTAACTGGGGAGCTTCCTTTGAAGTCGGAGTACATCTGCCTGAGAGGCAAGGAACCAGCAGTCTGCATTCAATTGAATTAGATCTGTAAACTGATGCACACGCTACACTCAGGTTGTGGAGCAGGACTGCAGTCCAGAAGTGGACAAACAACCAGAACTTTACGCCAGAGTGTACAGCTGGTGAACGCGAAGAAGAAGATTAACTGTTGAAGATTGGCTCAGTACATGAAGCTGACAGTTCTAAGTGTAAATTGATTGAACAACTTCTACTAAACTGTTTTGTTTTGTCCTGGCTTAAATGTGTACATTTTATTTGATTAATGCATACATAATTTTTTTTCTTCCAATTACCATAAATATCAATATTATGTTTAGAGCTGTGGAAGTGCCTTTTTTTCTGCTCTTTATCTCCCAATGGAGCACATGCCCTCAACTAACTAGTGCCAAGCCATTCAAAACGTTGCCTTCTTGTACAGCTTAAGCTTACCCAATGGTATTCCACTCACTTACAATTTATATTTCTTCTTCTTTTTTGTCTTTAAAAAACAAAAGGGAACGAACGAACAAACTTTATTGTCAAAGGGTCACAAATTGGGCACGCAGGCCCGTCTTACATTCGGCCCTTAGGGAGGGGTGGGGAGAACTGCCTGTGTTTAATGGCCAGCCCTACCCTTTCCTCTATAATTCTTTTTCTCGACTAACAAGGTTAATGCTCTGGTGAAAAGTCAAGGCTAGGCAAAAGTATCAACTATCACATGCAAGAACTGGACATGAATAATAAATAAATATCATTGTGTGCCACCTGCACACAGGAGGCTAGGTTAGATAGGAGGATAGGTTAGATAGGAGGATAGGTTAGACAGGAGGATAGGTTAGATAGGAGGATAGGTTAGATAGGAGGATAGGTTAGACAGGAGGATAGGTTAGATAGGAGGATAGGTTAGACAGGAGGATAGGTTAGATAGGAGGATAGGTTAGATAGGAGGATAGGTTAGACAGGAGGATAGGTTAGACAGGAGGATAGGTTAGACAGGAGGATAGGTTAGACATACAGACTGAAAGACTGGTGGATACAGAGAGTGACAGACACAAATATTGGGAGTATGGTGCTAAAAACTGACTTGCTTGCATGCATTTACAAGTACATATGGCAAAAACGCTGGCAATAATGAATAACATTTTAAGAGAATCAAGGACCCCCCCAATCATCAGTTACCCCACTAACATAATCACCTCTATAGTTAGCTACATCACACTGTGACCACTCACCTTTCTATCTGCCTAACCGTCTTACTTGCTATATCACCATTCGGCTTATCTTCTAAAATACTGAATTCTGCACTAACTGACTTTGGTATCATCATACCTACTAAAAGGCGAGATGCTGACCATATCACCCACCAAGTGTCGACTGGTCTTTAAAATATAGGTCTAGCGCTATATGCCCAATATGCCTAGGCACTGAAAAGGGTCATTTACTTTACTGACTCACTAAGCAAGTTAAAAGAATTTAAATATCTAGAAAGTATATTCTCGGAGGACGGGAGAATAGATCTGGAAAAATCAACAAGACGCCAATGAGTCAGTGCACTCCTAGACCAACCGACGCCGTTATTAAGACATCCAAACATAAACAAGAGTGTCAAGAAATAGATAATAAACAGCATTTTCATACCAACACTGTGCTACCAGTGCCAGATTTGGTCATTATCAAAGACTAACCTATGTAAAATTAACACCTGTTGAATGAGATTCCTGAGAAAAAAAGCCGCCAACTTAACTATTCAAGGCAAAGAAATGATACTGTCAGACAACTGTAGGAGTAGGAACAACACCAGGCAACATTCACTGAGAAAAAAATGCTCAAATGGTTTGGTCATCTAGTAAGAATGCAGTCAGAGCAACTACCAATGCAGGCACTACACAAGAAAAGATCGGAAGTGAAAGCAAGAGGCGGCCCTAGGAGAAGATGGATTGATGACATTAAAGAGCTTCTACATCGACACAGAAAGACAAAAGCCACTGCTGCCCATCAAGCAGTTGATTGCAAGCTGTACCTCCCCACAACACCCAACAGCAGAAGTGGAAATTGATGATGATGATGATGATGTCTTACTTATAGCTACTCCTGCTATATCCCTCGTAAACAGTGCTTGTATGTGTACAAGAGTGTGAGTGCTTGTATGTGTAAGAGCATGAGTGCATGTATGTATTTGTATGAGGGTGATTATGAGAGTGTTTGTATGCATATGTATGGGTGTGCTTGTTGTCTGTGTATTATGTGCATATAAGAGTGTATGTGTATATTCAGAGTATGTATGATTGTATACATGACGTGTGAATGCAATATTTCATTATGAATATTTTTATATAAACATGACATGCATTAATGATAACATACAATTGGGGTCTGAAAGATGAGTGCTTGGAAGGGCTGAATGTAAGACAGGGTTGAATGTAAGACAGGTCTGCATGCCCAATTTGTAACCCTTTCACAACTGTTTGTTCGATCAACCCTACCATCCATTTTTTCAACCCTTTCACAAGACAGTCTGAGCATTTCATTCTATGCACATATCTTCCCACTATCTCTCTAACCACTTACACAATCCAATCATCTTTGCAAATTTCTAATTACCTATATTTCCTCTAAATACATGACATGACTAACATCAGTTATTCAATATGGTGGGTAGCCAGTTTACATGTGGGCTGATGAAATACCATATGTAATGATTTTGCATGAATATGGCCAACTTATCATGACCAACTACTTCCATCAATGACAAAACTGGATCTCTGGTTGTGACTGTTGGCTCTGGCACCTCTAGTAACCGCCATATGCATTTACTGCGTGCACATATTTCTAGACTGCGCGGGGTCTAAATGTCCACCAGTTTTTTTCTCTTCGAAACGGGGCAGTGAGGGACACTTCATCTGATTTTCACTGGCACAGAAACGGAGCAGGGAGACGTCATCACTGTTTGTCAGGAGGTAGGATATTGCGTAGTAGATGAAGGGACCGAAAACAACAGGTTTTGGCAACCGTGACATTCCCTTTCTAGAACCATCATTTGTTTATTAGCACAGTTATGTGCAAATGAACAACCTAGATATATAAATAGCCTTCGATGCAATTGTTGACGTGCCATATCAAAGAACGAAAGCCTTATCGTACTGGCTTTCTGGAAGGCCATAAAAGGATAGCTGTCCATCTAATTAGTATATTTTGGTGTAGACTATCTGATGCAATCCAAACACAATTAGAAAATCCCACAAGACATTGCTGAGGTATAACAATAAAGACAGTATAGAAAAGGAATAGTTGTTTTTTGACATTTTATTATACAAGAATCAGAGTGATGTGAGAAGCACACAAATAGCAAGACATCATCATCATCTACACTATCAACACAACCATCTTTCTTCTTATACCCTTCCAACTGACTCCTCCTGTAGCAAAAAAGACGGGTGTGACATCAAAGTGCACAAAGAAGACAGCTGTACTACACAAGTATGGGGTGGTCCGATTGCAGTGAAGTTGAAACCTCGACTATGACCACAAATACATTCCCCCAAATATCATTTCCATGTTAAATACAAACATTTCAAAATACAGAAATCAAGACACTGCAAACAAAAAAAGATTTTATGAAGCAATAGTTAAGAAGCATTAATATTTCTACTGCACAAACAAAGCCATTAAACATTATAACAATGATATCAACAGGGTGCAAGAAGTTTTAATCTAAAAAAAGGCATGCAGTGTTGAAAAAATCTGCACACCTTCACGGCCCATAAAAGGCTCAGGGAAATCATCATCAGCAGGAGGTGGGGGGAGGGCATTGCAGGTTTCTGCAAAATAAAAAATAACAGAAGCCAAAACCAAACCAAAATAAAACACAGAACACCTACAACAAAGGGAAATCAAGCACTGGCAGTACACATAAAAAAAAGCGAAGTGTCACAGCATAAACTATTAGGTTCTTTATATATTTTAGGAAGTGAATTCAAAATCTGGTCACATGATGATAATATGTAAATACTGAAATGTTTACCAGGCAACTATTTAAATTCTGTTCATTGTTCCCATTGTTGTATTACAATAGACATGTTTCTTTCAGTGTAACAATTAGCATTACTTCAATTTTTCTGCTGTTTAGATTAAGACCTTTATTTTGACTCTTTGTTAAAATCACATCCAAAATTTTTTGCAATTGCAGTTCATTTCTGGCAGTTAAGACTACCTCTCTGGCATATCCCATATTACTTACACCATTTCAACCTACTAATATTCTTTTAAGCAAGGCACAATTTATCAAATTCTATTTAATTCACAAATGCATAAACCCTATTTTAAAATTTCCAAAACATAAACAACGTTTAACATAAGTCTCATAATAGGTAGAAGAATTATACAACAAATTATGCTGAATTGCAAAATATCAAAGTATGCATTTTTATTTGTGTGTCTATGGCAGGGTCATAGAGAAATATGAAGTGAAGGAGACTGAGAGAATGTGAGAGAGAAAATTAGAATGTGTCACAGAAGATGACAAGGAAAGAATTAATGTGACAGAAGTAGAGAAATGAGAGTGAGACAAAATGAGAGAAACACTAAGAATTCTAGAGAGAGACACACACACACACACACACAGAGAAAAAGACATGGGACATGGATTGAATGTGAGAGAGACATGACTGTCAGAGAGAGAGAGAGAGAGAGAGAGAGAGAGAGAGAGAGAGAGAGGAAAACATGGGACTAGATGTGAGAGAGACATACTGAATGTGAGAGTTAAAGTATAACAGCAGAAAAAAATGACACAGGCCAGTGTCTCCCAACCTTTTGTTTTAACCCATGTCCCACTAAGCTTTTCTAAAATTCTATGTAACTTAAACTCTTGACAAATACATTTTCAACCCCCCCTTCCCCACCCACGTGACAGAGAGAGTAGACCGACTGGGAGAAGCAAAGACAAAATATGAATGAGGGGGATACAGACCAAGTATGTGTGTGTATATACATGGCAGTCATGTGTGCTTTATGTTTTGCCACAGTTATCGAACTGGTGGCCTGCAGGCTGGATTTGGCCCGCTGAGGCCTAGCAAGTGGCCCACGGATTACTTCCAATTGTACTGTATGCATGATCTTTCTATGTTGGGGCTCTGGCCCGTGATGATCCCCATTTTCAAAGTTTTGGTCCTTGAGTAAAATTAGTAGAATAGCCCTGCTATACATATGTGAGAGACAACATAATTTCATCTTCCTAACCAATGATCATAACAATACCATTATTGCAAATAAATATCTATTCAGCAACATAAAAAATGCCAAGCTAAATGGTACGAGAGGGAACACAATAATTGTCCAAACTGCTGGGGCAATTTCTAGACAATAACAACACGTTAAATAGTTAATACAAGAATTGTTAGCTAGGACAGTTTTCAGGCAAAAACAACACATTGAATAGAGAACATAACTGTTGAAATAGCTCAATAACAACATGTTAAATAGAGAACATAACTGTTGAAATAGCTCAATAACAACATGTTAAATAGGGAACATAACAATTGTTGAAATAACTAGGCAGTTTCTAGGCAATAACGATATGTTAAATAGGAAACACAAACATTGTTGAAATAGCTAGGGCAGTTTCTACGTAATAACATTACGTTAAACTCGTTGAGAGTCTGACACACGTAGTAACTGATACTAACTGATTGTTATCTGCTGTCCAAGCTGGGCTGTTTAAGCCAGTTACTGAAACTGCATACAAATGATCTCTACTTGTTAAGTAAGTTACTTGGACTACACAGAATATTTCTGAATAAATCTGTTGAAGTTACATAAAACAAATAAGAATTTACCTAATTTTTATATAAATAATCTTGAAAGATATTTTTAAATGATCTAAGATACATTTATCTCAACTGGGTTATAAAATGATCACTTACATATTTAAAAAGGTTAGATAGAATAGTTACACAATTTATGAGGAATTGTTAAAAATTAAACTTAACATTTATCTGTACATATAAGATATGGAGTCATATTTCACACAATCATGATTTCTGTTGTTACAATTAGCCCTATTGCACAAGTGTTAAGGAACGTGTTAATCAAAATGGAACAAGTAGAGTTAGTGCAATCAAAAACTATGAGTACAAAGCAATTACTTTTACAATGTCCTTGGGATTTGGGAAAATCACCGACAGCTGACCTTGGGGAACAGAGTGACAAAATGTATGGCGACAATAAGAACAAGTTTAGGTAAAAATAAAAAATCTTACCAATCCAGTTCTGGCCTCGGTTAGAACTATTCCGAGCATAAGCAACTGTAGGATCATGGAATGAAAAAGGAAAAATGTGCAAATCTATATTCACTATGTCAAAGTGCTAGATAAAATTGTGTTTCAAGCCCTGACTATTTTGTGCTGTTAAACTGCAGTGAAGTCAATAATAATATTTTTCTGAATTAAAACTAAACCCATTCTCCTACGCATGATGTTGTTTGAAATGTGCGATACTGGTTGCTAGCAATTCTAGGCGGCGTGATTCTGAAGCTGTCAATGAAACAGAGGCTCTAAAAGCAGATCTGGAATAGATAGAAATAGTAATGGCAGACCACAGAAAGAAAGATAAGGAGTTAACCTCGCAGTAATCTGGAAGCTGTCTGTCTCAAACCCCTGTCTGGCAAGGCAATTAATGAGGCAATCCTTTCTATGTGTGACAAATTTCTGGTCCCCTTTAGCATTCTCAGTGAGCTGAGACTGGATTGTGAAGGCAACAACAGCTACCACCACCACCACCACTGAATTCAATGAACTCTGACCAAGCATCCTGATGATCTCCGCTGACAACACTGCGCTCGTCCCACACAACATCAGTAGCACCTGATGATCTCCGCTGACAACACTGCGCTCCTGTCCTACACAACATCAGTAGCACCTGATGATCTCCGCTGACAACACTGCGCTCCTGTCCCACACAACATCAGTAGCACCTGATGATCTCATCTAACAACACTGCGCTCCTGTCCCACACAACATCAGTAGCAAGATTCATTCAATCCAACGGAAGGTCAGAAAACGCAAAAGGAAAGAGGCAAAGACAATGAGAACAAATCAAGCAATGATAACTGCTTTCCTTTGGTGAAAGTTCCCTTTAAGAGAAGGATCATATTTTCGTTAGAGATGTATCGTACTCAACATTAGGAGATGTTTCATATTTCACTATAAAAGATGGATTGCACTCCACCATAAGAGATGAATTGCACTCCACCATAAGAGATGGATTGCACTCCACCATAAGAGATGGATTGCACTCCACTATAAGAGATGGACCATACTCCACTATAAGAGATGGATTGCACTCCACTATAAGAGATGGATTGCACTCCACTATAAGAGATGAATTGCACTCCACTATAAGAGATGGATCATACTCCACTATAAGAGATGGATCATACTCCACTATAAGAGATGGATCATACTCCACTATAAGAGATGGATCATACTCCACTATAAGAGATGGAACATACTCCACTATAAGAGATGGATCATACTCCACTATAAGAGATGGATTGCACTCCACTATAAGAGATGGATCATACTCCACTATAAGAGATGGATTGCACTCCACTATAAGAGATGGATTGCACTCCACTATAAGAGATGAATTGCACTCCACTATAAGAGATGGATCATACTCCACTATAAGAGATGGATCATACTCCACTATAAGAGATGGATCATACTCCACTATAAGAGATGGATCATACTCCACTATAAGAGATGGAACATACTCCACTATAAGAGATGGAACATACTCCACTATAAGAGATGGATTGCACTCCACTATAAGAGATGAATTGCACTCCACTATAAGAGATGGATCATACTCCACTATAAGAGATGGATCATACTCCACTATAAGAGATGGATCATACTCCACTATAAGAGATGGATCATACTCCACTATAAGAGATGGATTGCACTCCACTTTAAGAGATGGATTGCACTCCACTTTAAGAGATGGATCATACTCCACTATAAGAGATGGATCATACTCCACTATAAGAGATGGAACATACTCCACTTTAAGAGATGGATTGCACTCCACTTAAAGAGATGGATTGCACTCCACTATAAGAGATGGATCATACTCCACTATAAGAGATGGATTGCACTCCACTTTAAGAGATGGACTGTACTCCACTTAAAGAGATGAATCATACACTAAAGATTTTAGTAATGACAACTCTGTCCAAAAAGAAGATTACAACTGACTAGCCTGCCCTTGTTCGTAAACGGAGCCATTTTAAAGCAAAATCCACAGAAGACTGACTATCTGCGATGATCAGAAATCTGTGGCTGTGGCTGATGCGGGTACAATTTTCTTCCTACCTCTTTAGAGTGGAGACTTTTTGAACAAACAGCATTAATTACACTGGAAAACCTGGCAGAATCTAGTAACATTAAGTTTCTTGTTGTCAGAGATTGAAAGGAAATATGTGCATGTGTTTATGACATGTATGGCATCTAAAAGTTGCATATAAGTGTGACCAACAAGAATATATACATGCATGTAAACTACTGTATCTATTTCATCATAAGGTCAACTAGGAGCAAGATTATACTGAACTGAAGCCATGTAAATCCTCAAAATTAAGATTTATACTTCAAGTAATTGAAAATTAATTATTTAATTTTGATTATATTTTCTGAAACAATGTTGAATTTAATTTCATTTGAATTCAAAATACTTTGACAACCATTCCAATTGCTCATACAAACAAACAGAAATATACTTTTAACCGTTTAAGTTTACTTATTTTCTTTTTCTTTGGCTGCTGTCTGATTATTCAGAATGTTAGGCTTTTATCAATCTTCTGTCTTTTATCCCCCAATGCAGGTTCTCAACCAACTTAATCTATCCTTTGCTTTCTGCAGCTCACATCAGATTGTCCACCTACAAAAGCTAAACCAATACGAACAAGTTTATAATTTAAGATAAATTAAACACAAAATTATTACTTTTTTTTTTAACTCATTTAACATACCCTTCAAGAAAATAAATTTCATAAAATATATTATGAGAAAGTGGCCAGATTTTGCAATAATGTAAGTAAAAGCTGAATTACCCTTGGCTTCAGGATGCATGAGTGAAGGATTCGAAGAGCGTGTCATATTTTGAAGCGTGCTTGGAGATGGATTATACCCCATCACTGCTGGCATGGACTGACCCATCCCATGCATGGGTGGTGAATGGATCTGACCCATGACCAGCGTGTTTGAAGGAGAGTATGATCCCCCAGAAGATACAGACGAAGATCTGCCAGACTGAGGATGCATAAAATTACCCTGCAGCTGAGGTGCCGCAGGAGCCACAGGTGGTGCTACAGGAGGTCCTAGCGAACGATAATGGCCACCTGCAGATCTGCCAATGGTGCCACCACCCGAAGCTGCCCTGTATACGGGTGGAGTTGGAGGTTTAGCTGTTGGCGCCTGGTTGTTGTTGCTGTTGCTGCTGTTGCTGTGAGTGCTGCTAACTGATGGACTGCGGGCTGTTCTCGGAGTAGTTGCTTGTTGCTGAGCAAAATCACACATGTGAAAATCAACAAGGCACAACTTGTAGAATTTGTGACTAACTGCTCTACGAAAAACTTTATGTGGGGAGATGTCTGTGAGCTCAAGAAATAAATATTAAAATCTACATTCTTCAATGCCTCTACTACCTAAGATATATGAAGGTTTCATGCAGCTGAATAATGAACAATGATCCAGTTCATAATACTGCTGGATACACACTGGGTTTACATTTCACAAAAAGTTGCCAAGCACTGACAACAGAGAGCTGTTAATTTTCTGACTTTGTTTCACTTTGTCCAGAATTTTCATTTTAAAAGTTACCTTTAAAACCCTAGCATCTATACTTGTACGTTTTAAACCTGGAAATAATTTACCAAGAAGCTGTTTGAGTATATGGTAACCCAGAGACAGAATTATGTTCATACCGAGTATAGAATGCACCACTGAACTGTCTAAAAATGAAACACTCCAAATGTATGATATTATACTAAGAGCAGTTTTAGTAAATGAAGTAAATGAAACTAGTAAAAATTTAGTCAAATATACTTGTATCCAATCCCAGTATATCTACAAATAATTTCTGGTAATCAGTGTGTAGAATTTTGGGGTTTTTCATTCTCAAGCTGATTTTAAAACGGTTATCGAGCAGATACACTAAGAGTTTGAAAGATAAATTTTGTGGGAACCTACATGATATTTTCTATACGCCTGGTAGCATTACTTGCTTTGTTTCATGTCTGCTGCTGACAATTCATCTATGGGGTGTCTGCTTAACTTCCAGTGATCTTCTACCCCACCAAAGACCCGCCCACCCAACTAAACAAGAAAAAACCAAACCAGTACTCAAACTCACAAACACCTCCCTTCAACAAATGTTAAATCTAAATATACAATAAACAGAAGCAAATTAGAAACAACAGAAACAAGTCACTTCTTTCAGATTCAGTTGACAGTTTTGTTTGCAGATAAGCATTTACTATACTACAGCCTGAGAAAATTTTTAAACAGGAAATGTTGTTAAAACAGAAACTCTATTTCACAGAAAAGATATTTTTCATACATTAATTAACTACAAGCAAATTACACAAAAATTATACAAATGTAAATGTGTATTAAGTCAAGCAAAAATGTGTCGTCAATATAAATGATGACATGTTAACATTTTAACAAGCCATTTATGGCTAAAATGTATATTAAACTAACAGCCAAGAAAAATATGTAGTTACAAATATCAAAAATATTCACAAAAAGTATGCTGTGCCAAATGTGAAAAGAAGCCAGAATTGTTCAAAGGAAAGATCCAATCAAAATTACACATCCTTTGACAATGAATGTTTTAATGATGAAAACTCGGCTGAAATCTTGGATGTTCAATGAGAACATCTTGAAGCTACAGCTGAAATCATGTATGACAAATGAGAACATCTTGAAGCTACAGCTGAAATCATGGATGTTAAATGAGAACATCTTGAAGCTACAGCTGAATCATGTAAGACAAATGAGAACATCTTGAAGCTACAGCTGAAATCATGGATGTTCAATGAGAACATCTTGAAGCTACAGCTGAAATCATGGATGTTCAATGAGAACATCTTGAAGCTACAGCTGAAATCATGGATGTTCAATGAGAACATCTTGAAGCTACAGCTGAAACCATGGATGTTCAATGAGAACATCCTAAAGTTACAGCTGAAACCATGGATGTTCAATGAGAACATCTTGAAGCTACAGCTGAAACCATGGATGTTCAATGAGAACATCTTGAAGCTACAGCTGAAACCATGGATGTTCAATGAGAACATCTTGAAGCTACAGCTGAAATCATGGATGTTCAATGAGAACATCTTGAAGCTACAGCTGAAATCATGGATGTTCAATAAGAACATCTTGAAGCTACAGCTGAAATCATGGATGTTCAATGAGAACATCATGAAGCTACAGCTGAATCATGTAAGACAAATGAGAACATCTTGAAGCTACAGTTGAAATCATGGATGTTCAATGAGAACATCTTGAAGCTACAGCATGTTCTTCTTTAAGCCAGGAGTTCACGTGTTCAGTAGAAAAGTAATTCACCCTACAGACAAAAAAATCTCCTCAAACTGTCAATGATTTCAAGCTGTATCACAAAGTGATTAACATAAAAACACACAGCACTTACCCGAACTCCATGTCCGATATCATCCAGAACGTTATAGTCGATAGACTTCCTAGTATATTTAATGGGTCGTTCTGTCTGTTCTGGGTAGATGATGCCATTTTTCATGCCAAGGGGACGAGGGACTTTCCTTCCAGCCGTCAAAACACCAATCTCTCGCCGTGCAACTTTTTCTTTGTGAATCATCACAATCTAAACAGTGTGCAAATTTAAGGAGAAAAAACATATACAATTCACTCATTATGACAAAGTACACTGCACTGAACTATTACATTTGACAAGCTGGCACTGCCTTCCTTAGTCTTTGACAGTCCTCATCTCTTCTTCTACTTCCCATTCACCAGCTGTAAAGTCTAGCAGAAAGTTCTGGTTGTTTGTCCACTTATGGATTTCTGTCTTGTTCCAGAACTTGAGTTTTGTGTGCACAATCATTTTACACATCTGGCTTATTTATATGCAGACTGCTGGTTCTTTTTCTTTATGGCAGATGCACTGCAACTTTGAATGAAATGCCTCATTAGTCAACTCTTACAACACGTGCTTGTTAGGGAAGCAGTAGTTCTCTTCTTGTTTCCCCAGGAGTGTGGCAGGACAGGAGGTATGTGTGTCTGAAATATCTCCAGGAGTGTGACAGGACAGGAGGTGTGTGTGTCTGAAATATCCCCAGGAGTGTGGCAGGACAGGAGGTGTGTGTGTCTGAAATATGCCCAGGAGTGTGGCAGGACAGGAGGTATGTGTGTCTGAAATATGCCCAGGAGTGTGGCAGGACAGGAGGTGTGTGTGTCTAAAATATGCCCAGGAGTGTGGCAGGACAGGAGGTATGTGTGTCTGAAATATGCCCAGGAGTATGGCAGGACAGGAGGTATGTGTGTCTGAAATATTCTCAAGAGTGTTGCAGGACAGGAGGTATGTGTGTCTGAAATATGCCCAGGAGTGTGGCAGGACAGGAGGTGTGTGTGTCTGAAATATGCCCAGGAGTGTGGCAGGACAGGAGGTGTGTGTGTCTGAAATATGCCCAGGAGTGTGGCAGGACAGGAGGTGTGTGTGTCTGAAATATTCTCAAGAGTGTGGCAGGACAGGAGTGTGGCAGGACAGGAGTGTGGCAGGACAGGAGGTGTGTGTGTGTGTGAAATATCCCCAGGAGTGTGGCAGGACAGGAGGCATGTGTGTCTGAAATATGCCCAAGAGTGTGGCAGGACAGGAGGTGTGTGTGTGTGTGTGAAATATCCCCAGGAGTGTGGCAGGACAGGAGGTATGTGTGTCTGAAATATCCCCAGGAGTGTGGCAGCCAGGAGTGTGGCAGGACAGGAGTGTGGCAGGACAGGAGGTATGTGTGTCTGAAATATCCCCAGGAGTGTGGCAGGACAGGAGTGTGGCAGGACAGGAGTGTGGCAGGACAGGAGTGTGGCAGGACAGGAGTGTGGCAGGACAGGAGTGTGGCAGGACAGGAGGTATGTGTGTCTGAAATATCCCTAGGAGTATGGCAGGACAGGAGTGTGGCAGGACAGGAGGTATGTGTCTGAAATATTCTCAAGAGTGTGGCAGGAATGTCTTCCGTCACCTCCATTTTTCTGACTGAATAGGAACTGGGTAACTGGATATAACTCCAGATGTATCAAAGTTGCCCCTCATCTGTGCCTTCCTCCTCCTACAGAAATCTGCTTTGAAGTACTCTCGCTCTCTTAGTCTGTCTCTGCTGTTTCATCATCTCTCGGAATGTGACCAAACTATGAGAATACACAATAGAACCCTTGGATTAAAAAGAAGGAATTAGCTCCAAATGAAAGCCTCAAATGGCTGGTAACTTTTAAAATAAACCCAATAAATGATGACAATCAAAGAGACTTTCAGATGCAGAAGATTACCTGGTTTAGATGGTTGACGCTGGATTCCATATCTGTCAGCTGGCTCTGCTGCAAGTCCAGGAGTTTCAAGAAATTTGTTGCCAAATTGTTGATCTGATATGCCACACTGGCCAGAGAGTGTGTGGTATAATTTTTGGTTTCCTGCAGAGCATGTGCCTTCTCTGCTGTACTTGCCTGTCGAAAAGAAATTGTGAATCAATTAAAAGGTTAAAGGTTAATGATCCTTTTTATACCAGTGGGCATGTAGCGCTAGAAATATTTTATATACCAATCAGCACTAGGTGAGCCATGTGGTCAACACATCAGCCACATTTACTTCTCAGGACTTTGCCTGCTAGCCATTTAGAGCTGGGCTGATATGGGCGCCAAAGGGTTGAATGGGGCGCCAAAGGGTTGAATGGGGCACCAAAGGGTTGAATGGGGCACCAAAGGGTTGAATGGGGCACCAAAGGGTTGAATGGGGCGCCAAAAGGTTGAATGGGGTGCCAAAGGGTTGAATGGGGCACCAAAGGGTTGAATGGGGTGCCAAAGGGTTGAATGGGGCGCCAAAGGGTTGAATGGGGTGCCAAAGGGTTGAATGGGGCACCAAAGGGTTGAATGGGGTGCCAAAGGGTTGAATGGGGCGCCAAAGGGTTGAATGGGGTGCCAAAGTCAATTTTAAAAACAATCTACGACAATATGCCCAAATGCCACAGGTGGAAGTGGGAGCCTTTGCAAAAACTATTTGTAACCTCATTATTGAGAGCTGCTGGTTATAAAGATTCTTAGTCGTCTCAACTCACTAATGGTACCCAGAGGTGCCGATACATATGTGGGGATCAGGCCTCTTTAGCCTTCTTTCAAAAAATTGGCGTCAGCTCCTTACCTAGATATTGTTAACTCTTTGAGTCCCAAGGAACACATCATACGTTCATAGGTTACTGCCTAGAAGCCCAATAAACGCATAATGCGCCAATGTTATGTCTCTTTTGACTACCCCTTAGGCCTGTGATGCTAAACCCTCTGGGACTAAAAGAGGTAATGAAGGTTTTACCCCCCCCCCTTTCTACACACACCACCACTCTGTCCTGAGGTTCTCCTATATATATATATATATATATATATATATATATATATATATATATATATATATATATATATATATATACTTTATACATTTTATATCATTTTAAATATATTATTTTTATTTTTAAATCATCACATTCTTTTTATTATTACACACTTAACAAGGTTAAATCCTCCTAATAACCCCTCTCCTCAATTTTGTTATTGAAAGTAGTAGGCTCTCATTGACATCCCCCCCCCCCCCCCTGTTTGTGTCAGTGCCTGGATATATTCAAGTGTTTTGTATAACACCAAAAGGGATCAGTCCTACCGAATTATTATACAGCGTATACTCAACTGGACTCACTGTGAGTGAGACAGTGAATTACCTCTCCCCGTTGCTTCATTTTAACATTTTAAATTTTAGTAGTAGTATAGTATATTATATTAGTATTTTTCAATGCGGAACCGGATCAGTCACTGTCAGCCTCCGTTTATAATATAATATATTAGAAATCTTTAGTTGTTTATCCAGAATCATCTTGCTTACCCTGAGATAATTAGTCTCGCAGTATTTAGCGACATTCTCCAGGTTCATATAATTTTCCTGCAGGCTCTTCCTGCCGTCAGGAATCTCCCTGTCGATCAGAGCCATCAGCTCCTCTCCGGCCGCCATTGTTCACCGGAAGCGGCCGATGACGAATTTATGCTGCCAGCTTTTTTGTCAAAGTAGTTGAGCGGTGAGCCGAGCCAAGAACCGACATCATAACACTCCGGACATCACCGTGCGCTCTGTCCACATCTTCAGCAGCCAGCGCAGAGTTGCAATTGCGCTGGTACCAGTAGCAGTCTGATTATAAGACCGTGTAGCCTTTCCTAGGAGTATAGAATGCTGGCTAGATCAGGCGTGCCAGCCACAGAGGGGAAACACTTAAGGGGTGGGGAAGGCTTTCAACTCCCTCTCTCCTTGTCTAGGAGTAGGGAGGGCCGAATACTAGTCTGCGCAGTAATGATAATGAAGATGATTACTGTTATAAATATTGCATTATTATTACTGTGCACCTTAAACAAATCCCATTGAGTCCCTAGTAATTTCCTCTGATCTCTGGGTAGTAAGATCGGATGCCCGTGTGTATTGTTGTGCACGTTAAAAATACCTTGACAGATGGAAATCGAAAAAGTAGCGCTTCCCGAGCAAAATCTGGAGTTCTACCCAAAAGTATTTTAGGACCCTTGCCGGTGCTACGGAGTTTGTGCATTGTGCTGAGATTCTTCGGACTCAGGATTGAGTCATAAGTAGAAAGGAGCACTTATGGGTTACTACCCTTGTGCCAGGATGTTGATCCATCATCAAAATATAAACAGCCTGGTAAAATTAATCCTGGGTGGGGAGGGAGGAGCTAAGGCCTCTATAAAAGATTACCCTGTTGAATCTCCAGTAAGATTATAATTGGGGTCCCAAATGTTCAAGCCTTGAAATTGTGTGTTTGGGTAATTCTGTGCTGAGTGATTATAATGTGGCTTTTTTTTTCTTCTCTTTATATGATGATGTGTGTGTTTGGGGAAAAGGGGAGGCTCAGCTCCCTAAAAATTATTTGAAAAGGGGGGGGGGGATGGATCTATGGGCTGGATCCCCTGGTCACTCCATGCTGCATCATTCACTCCAGGCAATGATGATCTATCTATTCATGCTTCTGCATTATTCACTTGCTCACAAAAGTTCTTGATAACATCTAGCTTGTCATGCATCAGTTCACCGTGCAGTGGCATAGTGCCAGCAAAGTTCATTACACAACACACCTGCAGACCATGATGACATGATCTAAATAACGTTAACCACCCAGGACTTTTGATGCGACGCTTGCCACTCTGCACAGAGCATGCCTTTCTTAGCATGCTTTGTGAGTTTGTTATATTATCACATGTGTGTGCCGCTGGTTATTAAGCCAGCAGAAAGCTGCTGTGACTGCCTCTACCTCAATTCTCACACTAGATTACCGTGTATCCTACTACTATATGATGCCACAACATCTAGTCTGAAAATGTAGTTAAGTCAAATGTTGAGACACTGCTAAGAACTTGAGACACTGCCATAACTGAGGCCACCTTAGCGCAGTCGATAGGAGACTTGCTTTCAAGTTCAGCTGCAACTCGCTGCAGCCTACGACCAGTGTTCGAAACCAGGCGGTTCCTGGGATTCACCCAGCCTCTAGGAAATGGGTACCAGATCACTCACTCCCAAAGGTCTTTACAACATCTAGTTTGTCATACATTAATTCACCACAATTCACCAATAGGTGGTGCAGAACCGGAGTCTATCTGCATGCTCATTTCCCAGCACACCAGCATAACCTGGGGAAAAAATATTTAAAGAATGCTAACTACCCAGGACCTCTGAAGAGATGCTTGCCACTCTGCACCAGATACTGGAGTGAGAAGACACTCTACTGTAACAGATACTTAGCTGCAGTCATGGCTGTTTAGAAGTATAATTCTGCAGTGGATACCAAAACCAAGAACAGCAAGGTCGACTCTACTGAGAGGAGTGAAATGTCGACTCTCTGTAGAGATACTGGAGTGAGTACTGACAAGTGTCGACTCTACTGTAACAGATACTGGAGTGAGTACAGACAAGTGTCGACTCTACTGTAACAGATACTGGAGTGAGTACAGACAAGTGTCGACTCTACTGTAACAGATACTGGAGTGAGTACAGACAAGTGTCGACTCTACTGTAACAGATACTGGAGTGAGTACAGACAAGTGTCGACTCTACTGTAACAGATACTGGAGTGAGTACAGACAAGTGTCGACTCTACTGTAACAGATACTGGAGTGAGTACAGACAAGTGTCGACTCTACTGTAACAGATACTGGAGTGAGTACAGACAAGTGTCGACTCTACTGTAACAGATACTGGAGTGAGTACAGACAAGTGTCGACTCTACTGTAACAGATACTGGAGTGAGTACAGACAAGTGTCGACTCTACTGTAACAGATACTGGAGTGAGTACAGACAAGTGTCGACTCTACTGTAACAGATACTGGAGTGAGTACAGACAAGTGTCGACTCTACTGTAACAGATACTGGAGTGAGTACAGACAAGTGTCGATCTACTGTAACAGATACTGGAGTGAGTACAGACAAGTCGACTCTACTGTAACAGATACTGGAGTGAGTACAGACAAGTCGACTCTACTGTAAACAGATACTGACAAGTCGACTCTACTGTAACAGATACTGGAGTGAGTACAGACAAGTGTCGACTCTACTGTAACAGATACTGGAGTGAGTACAGACAAGTGTCGACTCTACTGTAACAGATACTGGAGTGAGTACAGACAAGTGTCGACTCTACTGTAACAGATACTGGAGTGAGTACAGACAAGTGTCGACTCTACTGTAACAGATACTGGAGTGAGTACAGACAAGTGTCGACTCTACTGTAACAGATACTGGAGTGAGTACAGACAAGTGTCGACTCTACTGTAACAGATACTGGATCTGGAGTGAGTACAAGTCGACTCTACTGTAACAGATACTGGAGTGAGTACAGACAGTCGACTCTACTGTAACAGATACTGGAGTGAGTACAGACAAGTGTCGACTCTACTGTAACAGATACTGGAGTGAGTACAGACAAGTCGACTCTACTGTAACAGATACAGAGTACAGACAAGTCGACTCTACTGTAACAGATACTGGAGTGAGTACAGACAGTCGACTCTACTGTAACAGATACTGTGTGAGTACAGACAAGTCGACTCTACTGTAACAGATACTGGAGTGAGTACAGACAAGTCGACTCTACTGTAACAGATACTGGAGTGAGTACAGACAAGTCGACTCTACTGTAACAGATACTGGAGTGAGTACAGACAAGTCGACTCTACTGTAACAGATACTGGAGTGAGTACAGACAAGTCGACTCTACTGTAACAGATACTGGAGTGAGTACAGACAAGTCGTCGACTCTACTGTAACAGATACTGGAGTGAGTACAGACAAGTCGACTCTACTGTAACAGATACTGAGTTGAGTACAGACAAGTCGACTCTACTGTAACAGATACTGGAGTGAGTACAGACAAGTCGACTCTACTGTAACAGATACTGGAGTGAGTACAGACAAGTCGACTCTACTGTAACAGATACTGGAGTGAGTACAGACAAGTCGACTCTACTGTAACAGATACTGGAGTGAGTACAGACAAGTCGATGCTACTGTAACAGATACTGGAGTGAGTACAGACAAGTCGACTCTACTGTAACAGATACTGGAGTGAGTACAGACAAGTCGACTCTACTGTAACAGATACTGGAGTGAGTACAGACAAGTCGACTCTACTGTAACAGATACTGGAGTGAGTACAGACAAGTCGACTGCTACTGTAACAGATACTGTAACAGATACTGGAGTACAGACAAGTCGACTCTACTGTAACAGATACTGGAGTGAGTACAGACAAGTCGACTCTACTGTAACAGATACTGGAGTGAGTACAGACAAGTCGACTCTACTGTACAGATACTGGAGTGAGTACAGACAAGTCGACTGTAACAGATACTGGAGTGAGTACAGACAAGTCGACTCTACTGTAACAGATACTGGAGTGAGTACAGACAAGTCGATGCTACTGTAACAGATACTGGAGTGAGTACAGACAAGTCGATGCTACTGTAACAGATACTGGAGTGAGTACAGACAAGTCGACTCTACTGTAACAGATACTGGAGTGAGTACAGACAAGTCGATGCTACTGTAACAGATACTGGAGTGAGTACAGACAAGTCGACTCTACTGTAACAGATACTGGAGTGAGTACAGACAAGTCGACTCTACTGTAACAGATACTGGAGTGAGTACAGACAAGTCGACTCTACTGTAACAGATACTGGAGTGAGTACAGACAAGTCGACTCTACTGTAACAGATACTGGAGTGAGTACAGACAAGTCGACTCTACTGTAACAGATACTGGAGTGAGTACAGACAAGTCGACTCTACTGTAACAGATACTGGAGTGAGTACAGACAAGTCGACTCTACTGTAACAGATACTGGAGTGAGTACAGACAAGTCGATGCTACTGTAACAGATACTGGAGTGAGTACAGACAAGTCGACTCTACTGTAACAGATACTGGAGTGAGTACAGACAAGTCGACGCTACTGTAACAGATACTGGAGTGAGTACAGACAAGTCGATGCTACTGTAACAGATACTGGAGTGAGTACAGACAAGTCGATGCTACTGTAACAGATACTGGAGTGAGTACAGACAAGTCGATGCTACTGTAACAGACTGGAGTGAGTACAGACAAGTCGACTGCTACTGTAACAGATACTGGAGTGAGTACAGACAAGTCGACTCTACTGTAACAGATACTGGAGTGAGTACAGACAAGTCGACTCTACTGTAACAGATACTGGAGTGAGTACAGACAAGTCGACGCTACTCTACTGTACACAGATACTGGAGTGAGTACAGACAAGTCGACTCTACTGTAACAGATACTGGAGTGAGTACAGACAAGTCGATGCTACTGTAACAGATACTGGAGTGAGTACAGACAAGTCGACTCTACTGTACTGGAGTGAGTACAGATCGACTGGATACTGTGAGTACAGACAAGTCGACTCTACTGTAACAGATACTGGAGTGAGTACACAAGACAAACAGTACTGGAGTGAGTACAGACAAGTCGACTGCTACTGTAACAGATACTGGAGTGAGTACAGACAAGTCGACTGCTACTGTAACAGATACTGGAGTGAGTACAGACAAGTCGACTCTACTGTAACAGATACTGGAGTGAGTACAGACAAGTCGACTCTACTGTAACAGATACTGGAGTGAGTACAGACAGTCGACTCTACTGTAACAGATACTGGAGTGAGTACAGACAAGTCGATGCTACTGTAACAGATACTGGAGTGAGTACAGACAAGTCGATGCTACTGTAACAGATACTGGAGTGAGTACAGACAAGTCGATGCTACTGTAACAGATACTGGAGTGAGTACAGACAAGTCGACTCTACTGTAACAGATACTGGAGTGAGTACAGACAAGTCGATGCTACTGTAACAGATACTGGAGTGAGTACAGACAAGTCGATGCTACTGTAACAGATACTGATACTGGAGTGAGTGAGTACAGACAAGTCGATGCTACTGTAACAGATACTGGAGTGAGTACAGACAAGTCGATGCTACTGTAACAGATACTGGAGTGAGTACAGACAAGTCGATGCTACTGTAACAGATACTGGAGTGAGTACAGACAAGTCGAGACAACTGTAACAGATACTGGAGTGTACAGACAGATACTACTGACAGATGGAGTGTACAGACAAGTCGACTCTACTGTAACAGATACTGGAGTGAGTACAGACAAGTCGACTCTACTGTAACAGATACTGGAGTGAGTACAGACAAGTCGACTGTAACAGATACTGGAGTGAGTACAGACAAGTCGACTCTGTAACAGATACTGGAGTGAGTACAGACAAGTCGACTGGTAACAGATACTGGAGTGAGTACAGACAAGTCGATGCTACTGAACAGATACTGGAGTGAGTACAGACAAGTCGATCTACTGTAACAGTGATACTGGAGTGAGTACAGACAAGTCGACTCTACTGTAACAGATACTGGAGTGAGTACAGACAAGTCGACTCTACTGTAACAGATACTGGAGTGAGTACAGACAAGTCGACTCTACTGTAACAGATACTGGAGTGAGTACAGACAAGTCGACTGTAACAGATACTGGAGTGAGTACAGACAAGTCGACTCTACTGTAACAGATACTGGAGTGAGTACAGACAAGTCGATGTAACAGATACTGGAGTGAGTACAGACAAGTCGAGCTACTGTAACAGATGGAGTGAGTACAGACAAGTCGATGCTACTGTAAGACAGATACTGGAGGAGTGAGTACAGACAAGTCGATGCTACTGTAACAGATACTGACAAGATGCTACTGTAACAGATACTGGAGTGAGTACAGACAAGTCGATGCTACTGTAACAGATACTGGAGTGAGTACAGACAAGTCGATGCTACTGTAACAGATACTGGAGTGAGTACAGACAAGTCGATGCTACTGTAATACTGGAGTGAGTACAGATACTGGAGTGAGTACAGACAAGTCGATGCTACTGTAACAGATACTGGAGTGAGTAACAGACAAGTCGACAAGTCTACTGTAACAGATACTGGAGTGAGTACAGAAAAGTCGACTCTACTGTAACAGATACTGGAGTGAGTACAGAAAAGTCGACTCTACTGTAACAGATACTGGAGTGAGTACAGACAACTTGTGTTGTTCTAGAAAACAAGCCCTGTACTCTAGGTTGTGTACACTAAGTGACGTCCATTTGCTTTCACAATAAACTCCCTGCATTTCTGTTGCCTCTCAGCACAGAGCCATCTGTACAGATAACCACACCATCTGAGTGGGAATCGTTATGGGTTGAATGTTGAATTTCTAATTCTGAAGTGCCTGCTGGCCACCCCCTTGCACAATGTGATTTCTGTTTGTATTGAAAGTGGTTAAGATGTAAATAAATAGGATCATGCAATAAACATCTCCTCATAGCACTATAGACACCTCTATTAGTGTTCAGTTTGCCTTCAGCATATAATCATCATCCCCCTGACTAATAGTGTCAGCCCTATGCTAATTGACCTCTAATACATCTGATATGCTTCTTGTGTTCTAATTTCTCATTCTTAGTAATGATTTGGATACAATAGTGGTCAGACCCTCACCCCCTCTAATACCCCCCCCCCCCCCCCCCCCCCCCCCCCACCTTGTTTTCTCACTCTCTCACTCAAAGGACAACAGTTTTGGTGGGCTACAAGGGTGGCCATGTTCAGTTATTGCAGAGCAGCTTACGTACCCTAGGACACAGATGAGGGTGATCCTATAGAAATGTTGACCTCTGCAATGATTCGATTTGCTTGTGTTTGAAACCTGCCTTTATAACCTGGAAAAATAGCCTTTCCATTTGAGCCTAGGGCTGAGGTCATAGCTCTCCATGATTCGTGGTTCGTTGCCACCTGCTTTAGGTCCTGGATATTTGTTAGGCCCATGGTTAAGCCTTCCTTAGTAATGGTTATACACAGAGTCTATCTTGGTCTTCCCAGTTTCATAACATTTAGAGCTAAAAATCTGATTCTACAACAAAGAATGTTTTACAGTTGCGACTTGTCTCGTCATTGATCAACAGTCTTGAGCCAAGCTATAAGGAAATGTGCCCCGCCATCTTGACCCAAATCGGAAACCTGGCTTTTGAGTTATGGGTTATCTTCACGGCACTCCGACACGTCCAAAGGTGCTAAGATTCCCCTGTCAACATATACATCAGCGTCCCGCGGTTGATAGTCCCAGTCCTATGTTGGTTGACAAGACTTCTCATGCGTCTGGTGTGCTTCACATGCCTGGCTGTGCCAATCTTTACTCCCAATTCTTGCATTCTTAGTAAAGATGCGGATGTGCTGCTTCCAAAATCCACCAGACGTCCTACCTCTCTAATGGTGTTAACAATGTCGGCATGATCCATGGGCCGGCCCTCTGTAACTAAAGCAACAACACCCGCATGCCCTGGGACAAAGATGAAGGTAACTCTACGCACAGTATAGTTTTTCAATGACTCAATCTACTGTGTACAAAGCCCGCCGGATCCTACTCATGGAACCACTCAGCACACACACACGCGAAAATAGCCCTGCGATGCTAGCGTCTCAACTCGCCAGATCATACCCATGGAACCACTCAGCACACACATGCGAGAATAGCCCTGTGCCAATCTTTACTCCCAATTCTTGCATTCTTAGTAAAGATGCGGATGTGCTGCTTCCAAAATCCACCAGACGTCCTACCTCTCTAATGGTGTTAACAATGTCGGCATGATCCATGGGCCGGCCCTCTGTAACTAAAGCAACAACACCCGCATGCCCTGGGACAAAGATGAAGGTAACTCTACGCACAGTATAGTTTTTCAATGACTCAATCTACTGTGTACAAAGCCCGCCGGATCCTACTCATGGAACCACTCAGCACACACACACGCGAAAATAGCCCTGCGATGCTAGCGTCTCAACTCGCCAGATCATACCCATGGAACCACTCAGCACACACATGCGAGTATAGCCCTGTGATGCTAGCTAAATAAAAGCTCTTGTTTTCGCCATCACCTATATTGTCTCCTGGACTGTTCTACCTGCAAAGTACGCAGTAAATGAAAACCTGGATTATACTCATTGAATAAGTACACAAATATAAGAATAGTCATGTCACATGCATGCTCTTACCACCTCCATCATCATGGTGGGGGAAGAAAGCATATCTGTTCTATCTGCAGAGCATGCTGTGAATGTCTGTACATTTCTCAATATATATATCAGTTTTAACATATGGCTGTGAATCCTGGATAATAAGTAAACAAACCAAACAATTTTTTGAGGCCTCAAAGATGTAATCTTACAGAAGAATCCTTAGCAGTCCTTGGACAGTCAAACAAAGCAACCCAAATGTTTTGAAAGAGGTTTAGATTTAGATGACGGATTAACATCGTGGCACAAGGTTAGTAATTAATAAGTGCTCTGTTCTACTTCTGACTCAAGCCTCAGTCTGAAGGATCTCAGCGCAGTGCACGAACTCCATTTGAAAGAGGTGAGGGCTTAAAGACATCTTATCACAAACATCAGAAAGAGACAGTCATTATTTTGGGTTACAAGAAGAAAGAAAGTGGAACATTTTGTGACCATTGAAAAGTCTGTGGAAAAAGATACAGAGAAAGACAACGTGAGAAAATTCCTGACAACCTTTTATCGTTGCATGGAGGGAGTTCAACACATGAACTGATATATGATGTTGAAAATCACAGAGGAAAGAACGCCCATGCCAACAGGCAAGGCACTTTATGATGATGATACAGAATTAAAAAAAAATTTTATTAGTTAGTTGCGTACCCTTTAGAGAACATTGCAGAACCAACCCCAGCATTTTTTTGGCTGTTTTGGTTTTTCTAGACAAATTTACGTCCAGTAGTTTGCCACTGCTTTCCGGACGGTCGGCTTCTCGATACCACTGTTGAAACCAACTTAAGGCCCGCAGCTGGGATCGAACCTGGCACCCTAGCATTACGAAGCGCGTTTACCCGCCTAAGCCACAAAATCTCATCCAGTTGTTACACGAACCCTAGTTGTCACTTTAACTCTTTATTTACCACTTTTGCCGTCAAGCAGCACGGTGGCCAGTGACAGATGGTGATCTAGTGGCCAAACATGCGACTAAGCGTCAAGGTGACAGATGGTGGTCTAGTGGCCGAACATGCGACTAAGCGTCAAGGTGACAGATGGTGGTCTAGTGGCCAAACATGCGACTAAGCGTCAAGGTGACAAATCATGGTCTAATGACCGAACATGTATCGTGGTGGCCAGTGACAGATGGTGGTCTAGTGGCCGAACATGCGACTAAGCGTCAAGGTGACAGATGGTGGTCTAGTGGCCGAACATGTATCGTGGTGGCCAGTGACAGATGGTGGTCTAGTGGCCGAACATGTATCGTGGTGGCCAGTGACAGATGGTGGTCTAGTGGCCGAACATTTGACTAAGCGTCAAGGTGACAGATGGTGGTCTAGTGGCCGAACATGCATCGTGTTGGCCAGTGACAGATGGTGGTGTAGTAACCGAAGATGCGAACCAGCATCGTGGTGAGTAATGGTGGTCTTGTGCTTGATAGCAGGCACTGGCTATTATTACTCCTGGTGAATTTAGACTGTCTTTGATATTTTCAGTACGTCATCATCCTATATTCTCTCAGATATTATTAGATATAGCGCCTGTGGTGCTAACTGATGTTACTGCATAATGACAAGATGACAAATCAACTGGTGTTCTATGTCTTGGTGTATTCGGCACACAACGTTATTCCCAGTCTATCTGAAAGTTTTGTTTCTCGCTCAGTGACAAGTTTTTGTTATTAATTTTGTTTTCTTAACAAAGATAGATACCAGTTTATAATTTAGGCATTTATCTTTGGCAAAGTGTTAAAAAGAAATGAAAAACAGATTACTTCACGGAACGACATACCTCTCTGCTTGTTGAATCCCACACTTACCTACACACACTTAGGCACAACAGGTGTGTCAAAAATTAATAAATTTTTATTTATTAGATGTCGCCAACACAGATATAAATTAACAAACACATTGTGTATTTATGAAATAAAGATAGAAACAGATAATGAATGAAACCAGAAAGTTAGTTAGAGTAACGAGACTCCATTAATTTTGTTTGAAATACTGAAAGTATTACATTTTATGAAAGGTGGATGGGAAAAAAGAAAGAAATACATTTGCAGCCAGGCAAAGCTTACTAATAGGAATTCCTAAATGCTAAAGATGAAGGTTTCCAGGATACCCAACAGCTACTGAAAGACAAAGCAACTGTGGACTCTGTAAACGTCTGCACAGAGTATCTTACAACAAACAAAGAAGAGTAAGAATTATTAACAAAACCAAACCAATGCAAGGTCAATATTTGACAAAATTAAATCTCTGCTATGTCAATATCTAACATAACTCAATCCAGTATAAGTCAATGTGTAATAAAAATTAATCCAAGCAATGTCAGTGTGTCACAAAACATGGTCCAGGTCATGTCAGTGTGTCACAAAACATGATCCCGGTCATGTCAGTGTGTCACAAAACATGATCCCGGTCATGTCAGTGTGTCACAAAACATGGCCCAGGTCATGTCAGTGTGACACAAAACATGATCCCGGTCATGTCAGTGTGTCACAAAACATGGCCCAGGTCATGTCAGTGTGTCACAAAACATTTTCCAGGTCATGTCAGTGTGTCACAAAACATGATCCCGGCCATGTCAGTGTGTCACAAAACATGGTCCAGGTCATGTCAGTGTGTCACAAAACATGATCCAGGTCACGTCAGTGTGTCACAAAACATGGTCCAGGTCATGTCAGTGTTGTCACAAAACATTTTCCAGGTCATGTCAGTGTGTCACAAAACATGATCCAGGTCATGTCAGTGTGTCACAAAACATGATCCAGGTCATGTCAGTGTGTCACAAAACATGATCCCGGCCATGTCAGTGTGTCACAAAACATGATCCAGGTCATGTTAGTGTGTCACAAAACATGATCCAGGTCATGTCAGTGTGTCACAAAACATGATCCCGGCCATGTCAGTGTGTCACAAAACATTATCCAGGTCATGTCAGTGTGTCATAAAACATGGTCCAGGCCATGTCAGTGTGTCACAAAACATTATCCAGGTCATGTCAGTGTGTCACAAAACATAGTCCAGGCCATGTCAGTGTGTCACAAAACATGGTCCAGGCCATGTCAGTGTGTCACAAAACATGATCCCGGTCATGTCAGTGTGTCACAAAACATTGTCCAGGTCATGTCAGTGTGTCACAAAACATTGTCCAGGTCATGTCAGTGTGTCACAAAACATGATCCCGGCCATGTCAGTGTGTCACAAAACATGATCCCGGCCATGTCAGTGTGTCACAAAACATGGTCCAGGTCATGTCAGTGTGTCACAAAACATGATCCAGGTCACGTCAGTGTGTCACAAAACATGGTCCAGGTCATGTCAGTGTTGTCACAAAACATTTTCCAGGTCATGTCAGTGTGTCACAAAACATGATCCAGGTCATGTCAGTGTGTCACAAAACATGATCCAGGTCATGTCAGTGTGTCACAAAACATGATCCCGGCCATGTCAGTGTGTCACAAAACATGATCCAGGTCATGTTAGTGTGTCACAAAACATGATCCAGGTCATGTCAGTGTGTCACAAAACATGATCCCGATCATGTCAGTGTGTCACAAAACATGATCCCGGCCATGTCAGTGTGTCACAAAACATTATCCAGGTCATGTCAGTGTGTCATAAAACATGGTCCAGGCCATGTCAGTGTGTCACAAAACATTATCCCGGTCATGTCAGTGTGTCACAAAACATAGTCCAGGCCATGTCAGTGTGTCACAAAACATGGTCCAGGCCATGTCAGTGTGTCACAAAACATGGTCCCGGCCATGTCAGTGTGTCACAAAACATAGTCCCGGTCATGTCAGTGTGTCACAAAACATGGTCCCGGTCATGTCAGTGTGTCACAAAACATGGTCCCGGCCATGTCAGTGTGTCACAAAACATTATCCAGGTCATGTCAGTGTGTCACAAAACATGGTCCAGGCCATGTCAGTGTGTCACAAAACATGGTCCAAGCATGTCAGTATGTCACAAAACATGATCCCGGCCATGTCAGTGTGTCACAAAACTTTGTCCAGGTCATGTCAGTGTGTCACAAAACATGGTCCAATGTCATGTCAGTGTGTCACAAAACTTGGCCCAATGTTTGTCAGTGTGTCCCAAAACTCAATCAAAGGCTATGTCAGTATGTCACAAAACTCAATCAAAGCTATGTCAGTGTGTCACGAAAAATCAGTCCAAGCTATATCAGTGTGTCACAAAACTCACTCCAAGCAATGTCAGTGTCTGACAAAAAATCAACCCACAGTAAGTTAATCCTAAATGAAACCCGATCACATTGTCAATGGCTGACTAAACCCTGTGTCAGTTCATGTTTAAATTAAATAAAGCACAATTCCATTTGGCCACATTCTTAGTGAAGAAGCTGTTTAGTTTCAGTCATCATCTGGTGTATCCGACTGACACGGTCCATCGTGGAGTCATCTAACATAAAGTTTGACGGAGTGCTGGACCTACGGCCATCCATATTGACACTATCATCCGCTGTATACTGGAGGTTCATCACAGACTCATCTTGCTTGTATGACTTTATTGGAGAGACCATATCTTCAAACGGCTGTTTAAGGTTTTTGATTATGTTTGAAGAAGCTGGTTCTGCTTGCTGGTAATTCTTATTGACTGATGTTTCCAAATAGCTTGCATCACTCACAAGTGTATCTTCTAAATCTGAAATGTGATAGATACAATATTCCAATTTGTATTAATTTATGGAAACAAGTTGTCAAGTGAATACAAACTGGTCAAACCTGGATTCTAATCTGGGAAGTCAAAACATGAATCTAATGATTGCAGTCAGGAAATCTGCATTATAATGCCACACATACACCCACATATATAAAACAACCGGGTCCTAATGACAACAATAGAAAAAAATGGATTCTGACTCTGCAATCGTGAAACCTAGATTCTTGAGTTTTGCATCCACATTCATTTCACAGATCCGGCTTTTTTCCTCACCTCTCAGGCAAATTCCCCACTTTTTGGGGGGACCCTGGAACCCACCTGGGGAAATATTCAGCTACGGGTGGTCTCAATGACAAAGTGATCATTTGTCTCACACTCCATAGGTAGCGGGTTTGTTTTGCGGCTGCGTTGTTCTGTTCTCGAGTGTAGTTTTTTACGGAGATCCCTGGGTTTCATCACTGGAGCCACAGAATTGGTGCTTTGTGCGATGCTCTCTGCAGGAGGCTAGTTGCTCTGCAGAGAGAGACAGCTACACAGAATAAAATCCAGTGCAATTAAGTTAACCCCCGATTTTACTAATTCTAGTTACAATTGTCAGTATCTTCCATCATGGCCATACTGAGTAAGTCATCTTTGAGTCTGTTATGTCTGAAAATTGCTCTTATTCACTTTGGCTGAGTTGATAATATGTATCAGTTTCTGGTGGCCACGACATTTTTATGGCCACGTGATTTCAAAATTGTTAAATATCTGTTTTATCACAATAATCTAGAAGAGAACACTAACACATACAAACAGTCAATAGATAAAACCAGTAAAGACAGTAGTATCAGTTGCTCTGATAAACTTCTGACAATACATACCATTTTTGCTGACCAGTGTCTTGATGAATGCCATCTTTGAGGGCTTTATTTGTGGCTGTTTTGTGTCTTCTCGAATAACAACAACTTTCAAATCTTCAGCATTACCCTCATCATCACTGCTATTAACACAACTGGAAATTGTAGTCTCTCTGTCTATCTTGTTGTTGTCTTTCCTTCGCTCTGACATTTCTTTCTCCTTGCTAGCCATACTGTTGTTATTTCGGTCACCTCTGGCTGAGTCTTCAAGGTGTGTGGAATCGGCTGCAGCTATTTTAGAACTGTGGCAACTCTTGCTTTCAGTCAAGTTCCCTCTGTTATTCTCCTCATCCTTCAACTGCAAATTTAGCAGAATAATTATTTACAAACATGTTACATACAATTATAGACTAACAGTTATGTAAAAACTGAAAAATAAAATAAGTAAGGTTATTTTTTCCTACAGGGATAAGGTGCTGACTGCATTTCTTACAATGAATTAACCAATCGGTATTTGCTACATAATGTCATCTATATATTGCCGGCTGTCTCTATTATAGAAACTATTTCCAGGTCAACATTTTACATTGAGCTGTACCCGGAAACCAGAGTCAATTAACACCCTCTTCCTCCTAGTGGAGATTTGATCAAAAGACAACCAAGCTCGTAGGCTAATATTTGGAACTTCTAGATGGCAACGAGAGTTCTGCAGCAGTTCCCGATCTTGTATTTTAACATCAAGTCTGGAGAAAAACATATATGCTCTAAGAGATAGAAACTCTCGTCATCTGAATGTGGCTTACAAGTGAAAACAGTCTTTCAGTGGAGTTACACGCAGCTATACAAGAGATGTGATCATTTTAGGGCGGATAAGGAAAAAACCAAATCAATCAAGCCACCTGGTTTGAAGATGACATCCAGGTTCAATTCACCTGACGTGAGTTGTTGTTCTTCTTCATCTTAGCATTCGCCACTGCAAACTCAGACAGTTTTGGTTGTTTGTCCACTTCTGGACTTTGTGGTTTTGTTCCAGAACTCAAGTTTTATGTGAACGTTTATTCTACAGATGTGGCTTTTTTGTTTACAGACTGTTGGTTTCCCACCTCTCCGGCAGATGCACTGTGACTTCGAAGGAAAAACCCCTAATTAATTGCCTTTTACAATGATTGTTGTGTGTGTGTGTGTGTGCGTGGGGGGGGTGGGAGGCGCAATGGGTCTAATTTCCCCCTCAGCCCATCTCATAAAACTGGGTTCTGGGACCCACACAGGAGACTGATGTGAGAAAATACAACAAATTATAAATGACGTATCGAGTGGTAATAATGCTTATCAACTGGTTTCCTTTTCTGAGTGGGTGCCTCTCATTTCTGGGGAACAAAGAACAGAACCACTACTTTCCAACAAGTACGTCATAAAAGGCGACTAAGAAGAAGAAGGAAGAAGAAGGAAGGAAGAAGGAAGGAAGAAGGAGGAGGAAGAAGGAGGAGGAAGAAGAAGGAGGAAGAAGAAGAAGAAGAAGAAGAAGAAGAAGCTTGTTTTATAAAAGCAAACTAAACAAAACATGGATAGCATTAAAACATGGCAAACCTTGGACTCAATCATTATCAGCCGGTTTTCAATAAGGAAAACTCTGGATGTTAAAGTGTCCAGCTTGAAAACAACATCACTCATCTGTTTTGTTAGATCTGACGTGAGAGCTGCTGGTGATGGGAGATCACAAGTCACATTCAGCTGCTCCTTTTTTCAAAAAATTCTGTTGGGACAAAAGGGAGACTACTCTTAGTGTGTTTTAGAGTAACAACAGTGATTCTTCCAACAACAAATAACCAGTTCAGAAGGCGTTAAGTAATAACTAGAACCCGGTGAGTTGGACTGCGACATAAAGAGTGGGACCACTTCCATGGAAGTGTTTTCAATTTCTTTTTCATGTAATTCATAAGCAAAATTCACTGTTCCTCAAATGATTAAGCTGTGACAGATCCAGCGAACCGACAGTGGGAGATGATAGGATCATGTGTCTAGTTTGATGCCTGCAGGCGAAATGTGGTAAAGGATGAAATAAATGTGTGTGTAAGCAGCTGGCCACTTTATTATGTGAATCATTCTTCTTGGTCGCGTTCACTGGCTGTTAACTCAGCTGGCCACTTTATTATGGGAATCATTATTCTTGGTCGCGTTCACTGGCTGTAAACTCAGCTGGCCACTTTATTATGTGAAACATTCTTGTTCGTGTTCATTGGCTGTTAACTCAGCTGGCCACTTTATTATGGGAATCATTATTCTTGGTCGCGTTCACTGGCTGTAAACACCACCAGACACTTTATTATGTGAATCATTATTCTTGTTCGTGTTCACTGGCTGTTAACTCAGCTGGCCACTTTATTATGGGAATCATTATTCTTGTTCGTGTTCACTGGCTGTAAACTCAGCTGGCCACTTTATTATGGGAATCATTATTCTTGTTCGTGTTCACTGGCTGTTAACTCAGCTGGCCACTTTATTATGGGAATCATTATTCTTGTTCGTGTTCACTGGCTGTTAACTCAGCTGGCCACTTTATTATGGGAATCATTATTCTTGTTCGTGTTCACTGGCTGTTAACTCAGCTGGCCACTTTATTATGGGAATCATTATTCTTGGTCGCGTTCACTGGCTGTAAACGCCACCAGACACTTTATTATGTGAATCATTATTCTTGTTTGCGTTTACTAGCTGTAAACACCACGGGACAGTTCTACATGTTCGTCCTAGATGTCAGTCTTATCCCGGGATTTTAGTTTTGCATACCTCCATTTTTTTTTTTAAATTCTGGCTTAGTTGCAAAAGATCTGATTTATTTGTAAGCAGACTATGGGTTCCTTGCCTCTCAGGCAGATTCACTCAACATTGAAGAAAACACTTATTAATTAGTTAACTCTTACAACATGCTTGCTAAGTAGGCATTGTGCCTAATATTTTTTCCCTCCGCAATGAGGCTCTGCTTTACGTATCCACATTCTTCAACATTTTCTGATATGGAGCACACATGGACATGACATGAGTGCTGGCACATTATGATGTCTGACAACAAACCATTTAATTAGTTTGAAAATCCTGCAAAAGGACAAATTATTCTGAGTATAATCAACAATGGAAGGTAGAATTAGCTAGCTTGAAAAGAAAACAGTCAAAAGTGAGAATAAATGTTGTGACTAGAAAGCTTTCAACACTATACAAAAACGACTAACATGTGACTAGAAAGCTTTCAACACCGTACAGAAACAACTAACATGTGACTAGAAAGCTTTCAACACCATACAAAAACAACTAACATGTGACTTAAAAGCTTTCAACACCATACAAAAACTAACATGTGACTAGAAAGCTTTCAACACCATACAAAAACTAACATGTGACTAGAAAGCTTTCAACACCATACAAAAACAACTAACATGTGACTAGAAAGCTTTCAACACCATACAAAAACTAACATGTGACTAGAAAGCTTTCAACACCATACAAAAACTAACATGTGACTAGAAAGCTTTCAACACCATACAAAAACAACTAACATGTGACTAGAAAGCTTTCAGCACCATACAAAAACTAACATGTGACTAGAAAGCTTTCAACACCATACAAAAACAACTAACATGTGACTAGAAAGCTTTCAGCACCATACAAAAACTAACATGTGACTAGAAAGCTTTCAACACCTACAAAAAACTAACATGTGACTAGAAAGCTTTCAACACCATACAAAAACTAACATGTGACAGAAAGCTTTCAACACCATACAAAAACAACTAACATGTGACTAGAAAGCTTTCAACACCATACAAAAACTAACATGTGACTAGAAAGCTTTCAACACCATACAAAAACTAACATGTGACTAGAAAGCTTTCAACACCATACAAAAACAACTAACATGTGACTAGAAAGCTTTCAACACCATACAAAAACTAACATGTGACTAGAAAGCTTTCAACACCATACAAAAACTAACATGTGACTAGAAAGCTTTCAACACCATACAAAAACTAACATGTGACTAGAAAGCTTTCAACACCATACAAAAACAACTAACATGTGACTAGAAAGCTTTCAACACCATACAAAAACTAACATGTGACTAGAAAGCTTTCAACACCATATAAAACAACTAACATGTGACTAGAAAGCTTTCAACACCATACAAAAACTAACATGTGACTAGAAAGCTTTCAAAACCATACAAAAACAACTAACATGTGACTAGAAAGTTTCAACACCATACAAAAACTAACATGTGACTAGAAAGCTTTCAACACCATACAAAAACAAGTTAACAACATTGACACAACTATATAAAAAAGATGACCCCCCCAAAAAAACCAACTATTTTTTAAGGCTTGAGTCAAGCAATCGTTAAAATATCCTAGGGAAATCCTACAGAAATATTTGTGTGGGTAGCTTACCATCAAACTAATCTGTAATTTGTCAATTTTGTCATTGACTTTCACAAGGGCTGGTGACACCAGATCAATAAATGTGCGTCTGATAAGAGCATCCGGCGATTCTTGTCGAACTGTTAAATGGTTTGATTAACCGGTTCTCGGAAAGAATGGCATGTAGCGATTCCTGTAACCTCTTCGTTGTCTTCATCAGCTGTAGAAAGAATTATTTTTATGTCATTTACACAACTGTAAAAATATGAAACTTTGTGTGGACCCCAAAATTTGCATCGTTGACTGTAACTGGGTATTTGAAGATAACCTGACACATCTGTTACTTTAAATGTTTTCCTACTCCAACTAAGGTAATTCTTTTTAATCATCTATCAATGAAAGTATCAGCTACAAATATGCATTCAGACATGATTTACCCCTACCCCTCTCCCTCCACTATCATCTTGAGCTGTGACTTCCCACGCCTACCTGTAACACAATACAACACTGTCATATGGAAAGACAAAAGGGTGCCAACAAATGCTTTATTAAGCAACAGTGTTTTTTTCTTCTTTTCATTCCTTGAGTAACAGACTGCTGCTTAAGATCCTCACCCAGTCTGGACTAAAGATTACTATGTAACAGTCAGGGGCTCCAATATAACTGTTATGCAGATGAGCAGTGTCTTTAGGATTTGTACATAGAGGATTCTCATCCTGGAGGTGTTAATCCTACCAAGTGCAATCCTTGAGGCGAAAAACTATCTACTTCACTAGATGCTTGAGTTATATAAATGAAGAGTCTGGTGAAAAATTTAGCTTCTCTTGATTCTCACAAATTCCAAACTGCTAAAAAAGCTTCTCTTGCCATTGCTATTCTTATTTTTAAATTGTCTGTTTCTGCAATTTTGCAATGCAGCTGAAATTTGTGTAAGATTCCACCTTTTGAAGTAAGAAAAAGAGACCAGTTGCTTCTCTTCTGCCTCTCATATCCCAAAGCAACATAGGCTCACACAAATCCCTTTGTAGATTTGTTTAATGTCTGATTGGACATTGAGGCTAGTCTTCTGTAGAATATTTAATGACTGGTTAGACCTTGAGACTAGTCTCTGTAGGATGTTTCATGATTGGTTGGATCTTGAAACTAGTCTTCTGTGGGATGTTTCATGATTGGTTAGATCTTTAGGCTAGACTTTTGGGGAATGTTTCATGTCTGGTTGGACATTGAGGCCAGTCTTCTGTGGAATATTTCATGACTGGTTGGATCTTGAGACTAGTCTTCTGTATGATGTTTCATGATTGGTTGGATCTTGAAACTAGTCTTCTATGGGATGTTTCATGATTAATTAGATCTTTAGGCTAGTCTTCTGTGGAATATTTTATGACTGGCTAGATCTTGAGGCTAGTCTTCCGTGGAATGTTTCATGACTGGTTGGATCTTGAGACTAGTCTTCTGTAGGATATTTCATGATTAGTTTGATATTTAGGCTAGTCTTCTGTGGAATTTTTCATGATTGGTTGGACCTTGAGGCTAGTCTTCTGTGGAATTTTTTATGGTTGGTTGGACCTTGAGGCTATTCTTCTGTGGAATGTTTTATGGTTGGTTGGATCTTGAGGTTATTCTTCAGTGGGATAAAGTAGCCATCTAATACCAAACCCTGTCAGCTGCTTCTTGTGACATGTATAGTAGGTTACAGTTTACTATTGTCAAATCCATGAAGGACCTGGTAACAGGAAAAGGGAGAGGGAGGGGGAGTCTAGTCTATGTTATATACCATATTCACCCTTTAGCAACAGTTCAACAATCTGAAACAGTATCATGCAAACATTTGAACTTACCACCTGCATTGGAAACAAACAGCTGTTTTTGTTTATGGCCCCTGAATGGCAGGGACGGTGCTCCAAAAAGTGGGCTTTCATTAGAAACTTGGTGAGCTGGAAATGACGATTTGGGAATTTTAAAACCTGCTGACGATGGTCTCTTGGGCAATACAATAGCTCCTGCCATGTCTGGTGATGATTTGCTGGCAATTTTGCGAGGCCGTTCTAAGATAACACAAAAAAAGTTTGAACCATCTGGAATGAAAAGTGCCAAACAAATATCTGGAATCATGTGGAATGACAGTGATAAACAAAGATCTGGAATCATGTGGAATGACAGTGCCAAACAAAGATCTTGAACCATTTGGAATGACAGTGCCAAACAAAGATGTGGAATCATGTGGAATGACAGTGCCAAACAAAGATCTGGAATCATGTGGAATGACAGTGCCAAACAAAGATCTTGAACCATTTGGAATGACAGTGCCAAACAAAGATGTGGAATCATGTGGAATGACAGTGCCAAACAAAGATTTGGAATCATGTGGAATGACAGTGCCAAACAAAGATCTGGAATCATGTGGAATGACAGTGCCAAACAAAGATTTGGAATCATGTGGAATGACAGTGCCAAACAAAGATTTGGAATCATGTGGAGTGACAGTGCCAAACAAAGATTTGGAATCATGTGGAGTGACAGTGCCAAACAAAGATTTGGAATCATGTGGAGTGACAGTGCCAAACAAAGATTTGGAATCATGTGGAATGACAGTGCCAAACAAAGATTTGGAATCATGTGGAATGACAGTGCCAAACAAAGATCTGGAATCATGTGGAATGTCAGTGCCAAACAAAGATCTGGAATCATGTGGAATGACAGTGCCAAACAAAGATCTGGAATCATGTGGAATTACAGTGCCAAACAAAGATCTGGAATCATGTGGAATGACAGTGCCAAACAAAGATCTAGAATCATGTGGAATGACAGTGCCAAACAAAGATCTAGAATCATGTGGAATGACAGTGCCAAACAAAGATCTGGAATCCTTTGGAATGATAATGCTAAAGAGGACAATGACTAGCACTGATGTTGATATTTTCTGCCTTTCATTTCCTAACTGGATCAGAAGCTTGCAATCTACTCAGGCCGAACAATTTGTTTCACTGTTAATGACTGATTTTGATTCTGTAGAAAGTTTTCTACAAACTGAAGTAGCCAGTCTCCTGCCAACCCTCCATACAGGCACTGAGGTAGATTCATGGAACAGTATGCCATGAATCACACTGCATGGAGGGGGGGAATTAGGAAGAGAAGAGGACAAAAAGGAGAAAAGGCTGCAGACAGGCTTAGAGCTGAGCATCTGAGAAGAGACACATGAAATACGATGACAAGGACCCTGAAATCTGATACACATACTGTCAAAGATTTGTCATAATGTGAGCTAACCTTGCTAGTCACAGTCACCATGGGCGGTGACTACCCATATCTCTCAGTAGCACATTGGAGCACTTTTTTTCCAGAAAGACAGAAAGGTTCCAACTCTTTCCTTCTCTTATGGGCCTTCGTTAACTCAACAGCAGTTGACAGATTTTATTTTTATAGTTCTGTTGGTAAACCCAGTCAGGAAAGGTTGTTGACTCTTGTACAACTTGGGAACTGTTGAAAACTTGGTTCCAACAGGGAAAGCAAGCAACAGATATATTCCTCAGCTTTCCCAACACTCTCCAAGTGGTGATTTCAGTAAACAAGTGCTGACTGTCATGGGGTGTGGGGGAGCGAAAAGAGGCCTGTAACGCTACTGTAATCTCTTATCATGCAAAATATAAAGTCACTGGAATGATCACAGCAGAGATTGTTAATAATCCTTCCTTGCTGATGTCATGTACCAGTCTAATGTCAAGATTATCAACTAGCACTAGCTCAGGATGTCCCATTATAAAGATGTGGAGAGCAGTTTTTGTCAGTCTAAACCCAAACTCTGCCATATCAGTGCCAAAATTTCCCTGGCATTTCTCGAATATATTATGTTGCCAATATTAAACTGCCCTCACGCATTTAACTAATGAATGATAAACCATTTGAACAGATGACACAGGACTTATATATATCATATAAAAAGGATTGATTACTTCAAATAAGCAGCTGTCCTTTCATGTTTAATGAAAAGAGTGAACCAAAACACGCTGAAGTTGTAATTCATAAACACTAGCAGATACAAATACTCACCCACTGGTTCTTGATGAACCTAAACAAAGGGAAAATATCCAAGTAGAAAAGTTTACTACTAATGGGACAATGAAGTTTGGTAATAAACTCCTAAAAATGAAAAGCTTAATTTGACATCTTTTTCTTCCTTCTCTTCTTTTTTTTTCCCTGAACTCATCTCCCTTCTTCTCGCATTTTTTTGTTGTCACCCACTGTTTTTCCTTTTCATTTCATCATCTTGTTCTGCATTTCTTGGTTTCTAACACCAGCCATTTATTTTCTGGAGAAAGTCTGCTGTCAATTATACATCTCTATTGTAACAACCCTACAATAACATTTGTTGCACACAGATATCCTACAGCACTCAAAGATGCTCCTGCCTCCACCGCACAAGTGGCAGATACAGGGGCAGCAGTGGCAGATACAGGGGCAGCAGTGGCAGATACAGGGGCAGCAGTGGCAGATACAGGGGCAGCAGTGGCAGATACAGGGGCAGCAGTTGTGGTTTAGTAGATAAAGTTTCCTCCCCTGTATCACACACAGAAAACTTCATCTTTTGAAGCTAACAGCTTAAATTATCTTTCACCATGAAGATAAAGATATTATCGAATCATTTAAAATAAGATAGTTAAAGTGACTATAATGGATACTAATTTTCTCTAAGAACCCAATGATTTTTCAAGAATCATTCAAAATAAAATAGCTGTGGCTGAAGAAAAGTGATATGTTCTAATCTCATAAAGATACAAAATTTAAAACAAAATAATCTAAAAACATTCAAAACAAGGCATACACTAAAAGAGGAGGGCACATAAATCATGAGGTAGACCAAAAACAAATGGAAAGATACTATCAGAGAAACTCTACAACAGCATGATGCGTCTATAGCTGAGATGGCCAGAAGAGTAAGAAGCTGAATCTTATATCTGCCTGGAAACCCAAAGAGGTCAAACAAGAAGTGACAAAAGAGAGATCTCAAATAACAGCTAGCAAGGGCAGCTAACAGCAGACATTACCTTTTCTCTTGGAGACATATTTGTTTCCTCCCTTGCAGCTGCTACTCTGAAAGATGAGCTTTTCGGTGGATCGTACCTCCTATACACCAGCCTTAGGATGTCAGTTGCCATGATGACCTTACGCTCTGCGAAAGCCAGGTGAAAAGAACTGTTCTCTGGTTATACATGGCTTGTATTCAAACATGTCACGTAGAATCTGCAGATATGGATGCTGACTGTTCTCTCACAAAAATTTGAAAGGTCATGGTGACTTAAGTACATAAATGAAATATATTAATAGTGTATTTACATTCTGATTCACACAAATATAAAGTTTGTAAGATCCTTCAATATGAGAATTGAGATAGAAGTGGTCACTGCAGTTTCTGATTTCATCAACATAAGGAGTTATGTATTTCATCGAGCATGTGGCTCTGATTTTCACAGGCACTTCTTTCAGGATTGCCCTCCCCTAGCCTCTGACTATACCAGCCTATCAACAAACAGCAGAATTGTGTGTCTCATTGTCTAACCCTACTTGCTGAGCTGTTAACCTGCCAGTAACTTCGCTGCTTCTCACATATCTCTCAAAGTCCTTGAGTCACACATCCCCTCTGCAAGACATCAAAGTCCTTGAGTCAAGACATACCCTCTGCCTCATTATATCTCTCAAAGTCCTTGAGTCACACATCCCCTCTGCCTCACATATCTCTCAAAGTCCTTGAGTCACACATACCCTCTGCCTCACAAATCTCTCAAAATCCTTGAGTCACACCAGACCCTCTGCCTCACATATCTCTCAAAGTCCTGAGTCACAATATACCCTCTGCCTCACATATCTCTCAAAGTCCTTGAGTCACACATCCCCTCTGCCTCACATATCTCTCAAAGTCCTTGAGTCACACATACCCTCTGCCTCACATATCTCTCAAAGTCCTTGAGTCACACATCCCCTCTGCCTCACATATCTCTCAAAGTCCTTGAGTCACACATCCCCTCTGCCTCACATATCTCTCAAAGTCCTTAAGTCACACATCCCTCTGCCTCACATATCTCTCAAAGTCCTTGAGTCACACATCCCCTCTGCCTCACATATCTCTCAAAGTCTTGAGTCACACATCCCCTCTGCCTCACATATCTCTCAAAGTCCTTGAGTCACACATCCCCTCTGCCTCACATATCTCTCAAAGTCCTTGAGTCACACATCCCCTCTGCAAGACATCAAAGTGAAGACAGAAGAGGTGTTTTTAAGTAGATTATAAAATCAGTTACTTTAATTGATTCTATGTCAGAATGTTTCACAGCCGATGGTCATGACTGTTTCAACCTGAGGATGCCAGGTGGCAGAAATGGCAAGGAATCCATAATTTTTTTCACCAGACTGTGATTAGAAAGAAGTTCTGTGAAAGGCCATGATTAAAAAAAAGTTCTGTGATAGGCCAGTCAAAGAATAAAGTACAGGAGCCCTTTCCTCAGCCCTAAGTATACTAGACATATAGAGACAGATTACACTATTTGTTTTTTAGACTAACTGGCTTGATGTGGATTTGAACCCACAACTTTCAGGCCTGCAGTTAAGCATCTAGTTGCTGTGCCACAAAGGTTTTCTCAAATTTCTATGAAAGACTCAATCAATTACGGAAATGATGTTTTTTTTCCTCCACAGTATGAAGTACCAAAATCCAACATGTTTATAAGTGTGTTGCTGGAATTATTGCTGTCTGCAATGTACCACATTTGCGAGGGAGACATGGTATGTATGAATTTGCATAGAACAGTGTTCTTCAAACGGTGAGCAACAACTAAATCAGTGGGGCAGCAACAATTTCTACCTAATTATGTCACAGATTAGTGTAAGTAGTTTTCCTCTTCCAGGATTGTAGTCTGTAAGATAAAGACCTCAAGGACAAGAATTTGAAAAAAAAAAATGGAACCAACAGAAAATTGTCATATTGTGACACTGGATTTAACAAATAAACTGCCTACATTTGTTTCTGTGATTGGTTTGTTGTCAGGTGGCCACAAAACAATGTTCTTGTTTTGGCGGGCCATGGGTGTAAAACGGTTGAGGAACACTGACTTAGAACAGTATGACACTGATTACCCACCATTTGTTTACAGGCAACTGTTGATTTCTTTTTATTGAATTTAGCAGCAGCCATTCAAATTTTCTAGATTTCAGACACACAAAACCATTCCAAAAAAAAATTCAAATTTTCTAGATTTCAGACACACAAAACCATTCCAAAAAAAAATTCAAATTTTCTAGATTTCAGACACACAAAACCATTCAAACAACAACAACAAGTAACAATAAATATTAGTAACCACCTCTGATCATGTGTTCTACCACTCACTTTATAGACAGCCTCCATAAATCTCATATCAGACTTGCCATAGAGTTCATTATTAGAACTGGCGATATCACTGTTTAGTTCTGTGCTGTAAGACGTGAACAGATAGTGGTAGATGGCCAGGTATGCCTGTGGTGACCCCCTTGCCAGGCTGTGAATAAAATATAAGTCAACATTGTTTATATGAGGCATCCAGCAAAACAATTCTGCCACATACCAGTCTTCGCCTACTTCTTCTGCCCTACATTCCCTATTAGAGAACAGGTCCTTGATGAACTCACACGAAGCTGCCATTCTATTCTTGGCCATCTCTGGCCACACTCTCTCCTAACATTCCACATGCTAATTCTGGTGCTCTTTTCCTAGGTGGTTACTGACATTTTTGTGTTTCCCATATCACTTCGTATGTCAACAAGAGCCTCCCTTCATCTTGCTTTTTTTTTTGGAAAATTCCTATTTCCATTCTAGACCAGGTTCATAGTTGGTTAGTTTATGGCTGAAGCTTTTTACAGGATAAGGTATCAATCCGAAACTATTGCTGCCAGTTCCTGTTTCATGTTTGCTATGTTACAGCGTTACTGTTCTCTACTTCCTCTAAGGGTTTCAGTCCATATTAAACCAGTACCAGTAACACATGAGTGCATCAAACCAGTACCCCACAGTGCACCAAACAAGTAACCCATGAGTGCACCAAACCAGTACCAGTAACACATGAGTGCACCAAACCAGTACCAGTAACACATGAGTGCACCAAACCAGTACCAGTAACATTTAAAGGCACCAAACCAGTACCAGTAACCCAAGAGTGCACCAAACCTGTACTAGTAACACATCAAGGCACTAAACCAGTACTTGTAATACATGAGTGCACCAAACCAGTACCAGTAACCCAGGAGTGCACCAAACAAGTAACCCATTAGAACACCAAACCAGTACTAGTAATGCATGAGTGCACAAAACAAGTACCAGTAACATATGAGTGCACCGAACCAGTACCAGTTAACCATGAGTGCACAAAACCAGTACCAGTAAACCATGAGTGCACCAGACCAGTACCAGTAAACCATGAGTGCACCAAACCAGTACTAGAAACCCATTAGTGCACCAAACCAGTACTAGTAACACATAAGTGTACAAAACCAGTACACTTAACACATGAGAGCACCAAACCAGTAAACCATGAGTTCACCAAACCAGTACACATAACCCATTAGTGCACCAAACCAGTACCACATGAGTGTACCAAACCAGTAACCCATGAGTACACCAAACTAGTAACATATGAGTGCCCCATACCAGTAACCCATGAGTGATGAAGCTTGATGACTGAAGCAACGGCATGATGGAACATCATCAGTAGAATTAATTCAGAATATCATGGACCTCGATCTATGGAGAGACATGAGCACTTACTGAGGGCTCTGGTTTTGATATTATGCACTGTCTGAAGTGGCAAACAAAACAAAATTAAAGCTGACTCAATTCCATTTAGAATGCAAGAAACTGCAAGTAAACATTACTTAAAACATTTAATGTCTTAGATTCCACTCCAGTATATCTACAAGTCACTTATGGCAATCTGTTCATTGAAATGCAAAGCAATTCAGTTATATATGAATCTGAAATCTGAACAGCTAAAATAAGACTTTTTTCCATAAACTCTTTGCAGACGTATTGCCACTTTACTGGCTTCTGAATCCACCAGATTTCGGAGGGATCGCTACACGTGGTTTTGCACATAACACTCTAATGTTTCATTTGCTAAGAATATGAAATTTGTATGAACATGTTTTGAAAAACTAGAATAAGTGAAAGGAAGTATGGTAAGGCGATAAGTTTAATTTTTAATGTGTTTTTCATGAAATGCTTAGAAATGGAAAGTTATGTTGCTGATCAAGTTAAAAAAAAAAAAAGTAAGGTAAGTACAACATTTCATGTGCAAAAAAATCTCCTTCTACATCTAACATCCTTGAATGTTGTGTCATTTTACTATTTTGTTGTTGTAATCCTGATCTTTAGTAGTTTAGATGTATTCTGTATTCATGTCTCCTAATTTGATTATGTGTCACTATACAGAACCGTTTTAGCATTTGTCAGTTGCAGTACAGCTGGACCCCGCATGCAGAGAACCAAAAGTAATGACTAATAACTAGGGCTTATACCAAAATAGTGATCTTTCACTATTCGGCCGAATACGAATAGCGCTGACCAACTATTCGGCGAATACGAATAGTGAATCATCATCATCAGGTGGCTTTGCCGATGGTGTAGGCGATCATGCTTACTCCCCAATCTGACGATCTCCCACAGCATGTATTAGTTCGTGTGCTGACAAACCTTCCATGGCATGCAACAATTCTGTTCAAGCATCCTCCGCTCGTTGTCTTCCTTTATCCCTCGCTTCCACAGATCTTTCCAGTGGGCACCACATGTGTCACTTTCCCTTTTCCCATAACATGGCCGAAAAAATGACGAACTGTCTGTCTTCTGATGTCTGTGATAGTTGTTCTTCAGGCTTCACGTTGGTTTCAAAACCTCTTGGTTGCTTGGGTGGGGAGGGAGGGGGTGGGGGGGCTGTTCAAGATATTTTAAGCATTGTTCTGCTAAAAAACCACATCTCTGAGGCCTCAAGAAATCGTTTGGCCTGCCTACCGATGTGTCCAGGATTCACAGCCATATGTTAAAAATCTGGATGTATATGTTAGCAAGCAAGAATTTTTTTTTTCTAACTTTCAAGGACAAGGACATATTGCACAAGAGGTTCTTCATTTTATAAAATGCAGTTTTTTGCCTGTCTTGATCTATTTTCTTTTTGTCGAGTATACGGTCTCGCACTCCCTATGCTATGCCATAGAGGTGGGAAAAGGTTCCTTCTACTTACTTACTTAAACTTTATTAGCAAATGGCAAATGTTTCAGAAAAATTCCTATAGCCATAATCATACAGAGACACCACATAAAACAACGAAAGTTAGCCACAAATTATACCGGCACACTGGCAACTATGAGCCTCTTTTAACTACAGTGAAAATTTTAAAAAATGCAATGTTATGGACATGTAATAAGATCTAATGGCCTCCCAAAACAATATTGCAGGGCTCAGAAGAGGGAAAGAGGAGAAGAGGTAGACCAAGAAAAACCTGGTTAGAGAACCTGACTGACAGGACAGGCCTCAGGCAAGCAACCATGATGTTCATCGCAACTGACCGCCAAAGGTGGAGAGAGATGATCAGACAGTCAACAGAAACTGGTGACCCAACGACACGTAGTGTTACGAGATGATGATAATGATGTTGCAGTAACCAAAAAATTCAGCCCAGAATTAATGCTGCCCAAACTCCACAACAAAATGTCATCCTTAAGGAGTTAATGACCAAAAATTTACTATCAAAAATGAGCTTGCTAAAAGGAAGTTTGTTTATAAGGGCCCCAACCATTGCCATGAGGCTTTTTTCTTCCCATTTTAAATATTTTTCACGATCGTATCTTATTTTGGATATTATCAGGTCAGGATTGAATAATTTTTCCCCAAAAACGAGGCGCAAGCTGACCCCCTAACCCCCAATATCAATCACTTGTGGGAACTTGGTAGCCTTCAGCTGTGACAGCAGTTGTTTCATATTGTTCTTCAAGTCTCCAGTTGCCATTGTTCTGAATGGATTACAAACAGATCTCAATTAAACAAATTGCTAATGCTAGTTTAAGAGTAACTGTTATTCAAATTTTAGGAAATCTTATCAAGGAGAGGAAA